>WEIS01029855.1:0-17850 GCA_013389965.1 Todus mexicanus | reverse complement strand
TGTGGTCTTCGGTAGTTAAATTCATATTCTGTGGTAAATTACATATATTATTCCGCTGTCTTGTAGGTCAAACTACAAGAATTTATTTGCAATATTTACCTATGAAATCTGAACAGATGTAACACATTCAGTTCATCACTAAATGCATCGTGATTTGGTTATTTCTGTGCTGGAAGACTCTTGGGCACATAAAAGTCTCTGAGACAGTGCTCATCTCTCTAAAGGACCAATACGTATCTCTTCTGATCTGACACCAGCTCATACCCAGGAAACAAAGGTACGATAAGCCTAGGATCCCGGTTTATGCCAGTATCTGAAAACTGATCAGTAAGATATATCTCCAACTACAGTGTAACTGTCTCATTTTTGTCAGAGGCCTGACAAAAAGAAGACTTCATTTTCCTCCTCTTTCCTCTCATGTAAATTTTCTGATTCACCTTGCTTTTTATTTTTGGTCAAGGAGTTTTCCTCAGGAAGCTTCTTATGAGTGGTGAGCAAAACTTGTAGGGCAGCAAAGGTCAAAACTCAAGTAGAATTGCTTTATCAGTAATCACCATCAGATTTTCTTTGATACTCCTTTCCAACTCATCTGTTTCCCTTGCCGGAGATTTGAAACCATACTTACACATGCCCTTGACAGTCCTGTCTGCTGTTCACAAGACATGTGGCAGCTGGGGAGTGAAGCTGCTTTCCGAGACACAGTAACTCCGCTCTTCTCCGTGCCCCTTTACTGCTTGTGCTATAATGTTCAACCAAACAGCATTTGAAGTCAAGTTACAAGATCTTTGTTCTCAGTGAGAAGTGAATTATTAATACAGTAGCCCTAGAGAAGAGGAGCGGAACGGGTGGTGAAGTGAGGTTACTGTGAAGTGTGCACAAAGATGATCACTCCGTTCAAGCAGTTATATAAATCATAAAGGACCACCCCTGATTTGAAAATAACAGTGTGGTCTTTCCTGTTGTTCAGTGCTAGTCATGGGTGATGGAAGAACAAGACAGTCTTACAGCCTTGTTACAATCTTCTAATTGATCTGGATTTTGGTTAATCTGAATTAATTAAGTTATTCTTTGCCCATTATACATTATTAATGAAGATCTGGAAAGAGAACAGAATAAACAGCAGTAAATGGTAGCTACACAGATGAGTCAACAAGGCTGTCCATGTGTTGGAAAAGACAAAAAAAAAAAAACATTGGAGGAGAAAAAAGGGACTAAACCATTTATTTCTATGTCTAACTGTAAGTAGACATAAATGGTTCTGTTGTTCAGTCTCACCCTCAGACAGACAGATGTGCTTCATTGCCTCCCTTATTAATTTGGTGCCACCAAATGTGTATAAGTACAGACTTTGATTAGGTGAAACACTTGAGGACATGGGCCTGGATCACACTTTGAAAGCATACTTAAATATATGGGGCAAAATGATCAGAAAATATGAGGGAAAGAAATGGAAATAATTAATTCTTTTAAGCAGACTGTAAGCCGTATCAAATAATAAGTATAAAAAGGTTTGTGTTAACTGGCAAGGGCAAGAAGCTATTTCCTTCAAGAATAGATGCTAGCAAGTGCTTTAAATAAAAAACTCCAGAAGTTGATATATCTTAGAGGAATTTGTTGGTATGCATATATTACAAGATACTAGCTTGAAGGATTGCTGGGTTTTGTGAGCACTTCACTGTCAATGCTAATATCAGTCAGCTTTTTGTAAATACAGTTGAAAGATCTGCAAATATTCTGCATCCCCCCTCTGTTAGATGGCACTATTAGGCCAGTCATGAGTTACTTCCAGCATTAATAGTTGTAGTATTCACCTTACCCACAGTGTTTTGGTTTTTTAACTAGCAATTGTAAGCAAGGTATAATGAGCTAACGTACATGCAGGCATATGACAGAAGAACAAATGGATAATTCCTCTTGATTGTAGTAGAACTAGACCTCAATCCTGTACTTTAATATATCAAGGATATAAATTCGTCAATTAGGTAGTACTGGCAACTACAATAGTTTAAAATATACAGCCCAGGTCTTCAAAATTCCTAGGAACGTAAGGTCGTCAATAAGAAATAACGTCTTAGAAATTCTTGTTACTGTCTCTTGAATTTTGAACCAAATGTGTTTGGCCCAATTTTCCACCACTAATTGCGCAAGTTTTGGTTTGCTTTCCTTTATTTAACTAAGCTGGATGCTCACATACATTCAGGAGTCTGAAGTTGAAAAAACCCAACACACTAAAAAAACCCCACCAAAACCCAACCAAAATGCTACCCTACCAAAAGCATCTACATTCATTAAATGTAATGAGAATCAGCAACTTTTAAATGCAATTATAAAGGAGGACTATATCAGTGTTTATCTTGTCACTCAGAAAGAACCTGGATTTGTTAAAGATGCAGCACAAATATGTTACAGAAGGAACACTGACATCCAAAATAATCCTTTTTCTTTGTACTGAGTGGAATTCAGGATACAATGTAAGGACCTGAGCACTTTAGTAAAGAGAGTTGGGTCTTAGAAACCAATGCTAGGTTTGCTTCCCTGGAGCTAGACATGTTTACCTAGAGAAATACATAATTAGTATGTGAACAGTTTTTCAGGTCATTTAGAAGTGATTTTACTGAGGGGCGAAAGGAGAGAACACTGAAGGCAGCTGAGTCATTGTGTTACCATCCACAGTCTCTTGCTCATCCCTTGTGGTGCTCAACACCTCTGAAGTTAGTGCCTTAAACATCTTTCAGCTGTCATTTCTGATATCTTGAGTCATTACCACACCCCCCCACAGTGAACCCACTTCACTTACACTGGCTCCACATCTGCCTCTGATCTTCATTAACTTGCAAAGTTACAACAAAGGGAAAGCAGGAAGTGAAATATCTGGGCAAGATAAATTAGTATTATCTCCATAGGCAAGGCAAGGGAAATGCCGAGTTGACTCCACAGAAACTGAGGAAAAAATATAATTGTTATTATTGAATAATAATACTGATCACCTTGAAAATTGTTGGCAGGTTGGGATCCCAATGTGCCAAAGCCTTGTATGCCCAGCTATGCAAATTCATAGCAAAAATTGCCCCAGAGCCTACAGTCTAAATCAAACTGGTGGGGTGAAATACGAGGCGGTCTCAAAAGAGATGGAGACTGTAAGAGCTGAGCAAGGCAGCTACAGGAAAAAAGTTGATATGGGAGACTGACATCAGGGCCTGTACATTTGATAGGTTCAGGTATATGTGGAGTATTTGTGTACTATGGGGAGGAAAGGGTTGTCTTATGTACAGCACAGAGCAAAAGACTTTGTATTAGAATATATATGTATTATTCTGATTCCTGTATTTGAAACTGAGACCTTGCTCAAGCTTCTTCTATGCCTTCTCCTCTTTCCAACCCTTGTTGCTCCTTTAACAAAAGCTTAATTAGGTTTTGAAAGAAAAAAACCTAAAACTTTTCAAAGAAGCTCTCTTTAACATAGTATACTAATCTCTTTGGGGCCTTTAAGTGCACTGGATAAAAATGCAAAACAAAATAACTAGATTTAAAAAAAATCCCTGCAGCTGAAATGGTGTATAAATCGTATAACATCTGTTATGCTTTAGCATCAATTTGCAATAACGTGTGCTGGTTTTCTTGTTTTAAGCATCAAGCTTAATAAATATAATAACCTTAGCTACATTCTGAATATAAATAATCTAGATCAAAAAGAGCAAGAACCAAAAAAATGTGCCAGAGATAAAAACACAGAGAAAATATGTAATTTTCCTCTTAAATTTCTTTCCCACATACTTTTTTTGTTGTTGTTTACATGCATTCTTTTGATAGACATGATGAATTTTCATCTTGCCTGACTATTATATACCATCATGGATATTAAGGAATAGCACAATTCTTTTTTGTTTCTAAAATGCTTGTTGTATGGTATAATTTATGAAAATCTATCCACCCTGCCTGCATGTATGGAGCTGATGCTCATATTTGAGCTCTGTTTCAAACTCTTTGAAGGTGTTTGAGAAACCGAGGGGTACATATGACTGTTTCTAGGTTATTTTCCTGCTATAGAAACCAATCAGGTTTCCAGACCCTAGCTGTGGTTTTGAACTGAATGCTTACTGGGGTGGTGTAAATAAACAGATGTCTTATGTTAGAGAACTGAAAATGATTTAAGTGGGTGAGTACATAAAATCCTATTTTCCAGCACCTTCAGAAAACACAAAGTTACAAGATCTCATCACATGCCACATAGGAGATCAAAACCTTTCTCCAAGTTTCTGTAAAAAAGTGCTGAACAAATGGTAACCTTCCTCATAAGACTAAGCCATTTGATTTGCTCTGCTTCATTATTTTATGTGTTCTAGATTGGGTTAGAACAGAACAATTCTATTCAGTGATTTTCAATTTTCAACTAAGTCTGTCTGAAGTTAGCAGCATGATTTTGCAGAGAGTCTGCTTTTAGCAGTGATAACACTCCATGTTTATAATTAGTACCAAGGATTGGTATGCAAACCAAGGTCACTGCTAGATTTTGTGTACCACACTGGGGAGTGCAGAAAAGTAAAGGCTGCACCTTCAGGGAGAAGCGAACAGGACAGGTGACCCTAAATTAGCCAGCGAGGGATTCCAGCCCATATACGTCATATTCGGTATAAAGCTGGGGGATCATGAGGGTCTCGGCCCTTCTTCTCTGGGCCCTTTCGCCATTTTGCACTTTGTCTCTCAGCTTCAGGACTCTTCCTCGCTCGGTTTGGCCTTGGCAGCTTCAGCTTTGCCCTGAGGCCTCCACCCCCTGTCTCAGCCCCCGGCTCAGGCCTTGGCTGGGCCCCAGGTTCTGGGCCACATCCCTGAATCCAGCTCCCGGTTCCTGTCTGCTGCTGGGCCCTTCCACAGCACCAGTGGAGATGGGGATGGATTTACCATCAGGGGGGCTGGGTTCGATGCTGGTTTTGTAGATATTTGTATATATTTACTTTTTATTATTATTATTTCATTTTTTAGTAAAGCTGTTCTAGTTTCCTTTCCTAATCGATAAGTCTCTCTCCTTTATTTCCTTTCTTCCCTTTTTGGGTGGGGAGGGGGAGAGAGCGTTCTGTTGCAGATTTGGGGGGTGCCCTGACCCGAAACCATGACATAGATAAATATAGAAGGTGCTTTTTGTAATCTCGCAGAGAATACAATGAATTCTAGAGGTGTGGCAGCAATTACTGCTACAGATTTTTAGTACATAAAAGAGTTGTGTATGAAAGTCATGGCTATGTCCACTGGTAAAATGGTTTATCAAATGCAAATGGTGGGATGGCTTATAATCATCGATGTTTACTATTGACCTCAAAACTTAGACTCAATCTGTGAGACATGTATTGAACTTTTTGCTTTACTTCTTTTCTTTCTCTGATTTCCTTTCAACTAGATGCATTCTTATAAACGGTCACAAGTTTGCTTTTTTTTTTGCTTTGGTCAGGTGACTTCTAGGAGGTTTGCAGTGCTGAACACACAATGATAGGAGCAATACTTCTATACTGCTGTTGTAAGTATCTCCAGCTTGGTATTGTCAAGGCACAGCCAGACTCTGCTATGTGTACTTAGAGAAATGCTTCATTCTCCCTGGTTTGCTCTGTTATGGCAAAACCAAGAAGGAAAAGAACTATTTGAGAATTTCCCTGTAGCAAAGAAAACACATATTCCACAGGCAATTTTTTACCATCCTTTCTGCCTAAGACATCTCTCAGGTGATCTGTTTTTCGGTGAGAAGTCTGCATGGTTGTATACACAAGTTGCAGTGATTATCTGAATATTATCCTATATAATTTATTGCAGATTAGACTCCCAGAAGGAACACGGTGAGAATTCCTTTCCAGGCTCCCAATATTTTTATTAATAGAAAATTATTTTCCCCCCATTTTTCTTGTATTAAAGTGTTAAATTATACAGGTTTCTCAAACAATGTTTTAGGACAAGGTGTGAAAGAAATAAAACTGCACTGCAAGAGGATTACAAGAAGAAGATGTTTTCTGCCTTCACACCAGGTCTATGCTGTCTTAGTTCTCAGTCTCAAAATATAGCAATCAGTGAAGAATCTCGTGTTTCCTCTTTGGAGGGGAAAGAGCAACAAAGCAGCCATACTTCTTTGCTCTTTGAGATACCAATTCAAAACAGCACCTCCAAAAAGCCATGTGTGCTCACAGTCCTTATAAAATGTCAGCAAGATGTCAACAGTCATGCGTATTTCCGATCAAGCTTCAAGCTATAGCATGGATCCATGTGTCATGACAAATCTCAGCCTTAAAACCTGGGCTCAAGAGACTCATTCACTCATTTTCGAGATGATCCTGTCGTTGTGAAAGCTTTTTGCTCAGGTTGAGCAGCATTGATCCTGTCTATATGGCATAGACACATGCATGTGTGGAACACAATAATTTTCTATCTAATCTTGTTTGATTATTTGTTGTATAATATTAACCAATGGTGATTTGGCAGCTGTGTATTAGATTGTGTTACACAAATGCCTGTTCAGTCAGAAGATGAGATCAATAAATAAATTGATGATCTTGTTTTCCCTATAGAAAATGAGTATTTTTAGGTAATTTAAATTGCTTATTAAATAAATGGTGTGATGAAAAATGTATGTTCAAGACAAGAGTCAAGGTAATAGACCTTGAGGACTGAGAATGTAAAATCATTAATAAAAAAAGCAGTTAGTTTCTGAAGCTAAAGCACATTACTGCCATATTGAGAGTTCCTTTTAAAAAAATTTTTAAAATAATCACTGATCACACGTACCACTGTCTCTTTGCAGCATCTGAGCCAAGAAACTGTATTCAGTTTGGTGCAGCAGTTAGGATCACACTTAACACCATCGATAGCAGCAGAATTGTGTGCATGATCTAACCTCAGCTTTTCTCAGGACTGTCTTGTAAAATAATGCATTGACACATCCTAAACCTATAGAACGGTATAGGATGGCAAAGCAGGGCATGGAGTAGGTTACAAATTCATCGTATCTTCTATGCAGGCCATAGAAAGGTCTTTAGTTCTCTGAGGTTCCTTAATTTGAAAATCTGAAGCTAGTTGATTTTCATCATACTACTCATCTCATCTCAGAGGACACCAGATGAACTTTTACTGCAGGACCCCAGATGATCCCCAGCCCACGTCTATCCTCTGGGTAGGCTATGGGCAAAGCGTCTGCAAGCAGGAGTGGGAGGGTGTATGACTAATCCTACTTTCCCACTGCTGGAAATACTGTCTCTCAGTGGCATGTATAAAAACAGAAAATGAGCCCAATTAAAGCAGACTATACCAATAACCAGAGAGCATACAGCAATAGTTGAGTGATTTTGTAGGGAAAACAGTGTGGTAACCAACTGACTGTAATATGCTCTACTAAATTTATACCATGTAACATACACATGGGTAGGGGGTATGTACTGTGGTCAGCTATCTTGGGCTTGTTTGCTGTCTTATTGATTCAGTGTTCAGGTCTGAGCAGTTGTAAATTCTTTCACTTCTCAGTGCATACCATCAAATATGCTGCCTGGGGAGATCATACCTACAGTCTTGTTTAAAGACAGAGTTTTAAATTGTTTCTTTTCTCATTGTTCATTTGTTCAGTTCTTCTTTTCCATTGCCTACTGCTTTTGAAGGCTAGTCATGAGCAGAGCGATATACATTTAAATGGTTATTGCTACATCATTGCAGAAGCTGTGTCTATCAGCTGAAGTGAATTACTAAAGCTATCCTATAGTTTAAGCTATGGCTATTTTTCATGCAATTAAAAAATGTGCATGGCATAAATATGTGACTGATCAGATTTATGCTTTCTCATTCAGGCTAGGGCAAAACCCCCCTACCATTCATGTATGCATTCAACATTTTACATGACAGGCTTTTCAAATTCTATGAATGTAAAGCAATAATCACTTCAGGGCAAGATTAGTGGGATTTTTTTTCCTAGCATGCTCATAACAACAACAACAACAAAAAAATCCCCAACCATGATAGATAACTGAATGACTAAGAGATTTTTAAACAGTTGTGAGAATGTTTTTCCAACAGGAATTTTTTATTATTTATCAACTATTGCTGCTAAATATTGAATTTTATCATTGTCCCTCTATTCTATATACAAATACTTGGGCACAGCCAACATATATGTGATTATAAAATAATATATTGCAGGCTGCAGTGTTCTTATAACTTGTTATAATGCTATTCCTTCCACTAGTTGATATTCTTTCGTTTGATTTTGCCAGATTCCCACCTTTTGTGCCACTGCAAGGTGGACTTTTTGTACTTTTTGAGGAAAACTTCAGACAATACTGTTTCTGAGAATAGAATTACAAGAACAACTTGTTATTTGGACAATTTTAAAACAAAATCAAGTAAAATTAGATGACTGTTTTGTTCCTGTACATAGTTCTGAAGGCTTTTCCTCAAGGGTTTCCTGTTTTGCAATGAAACATTGTTTGTTTCACATTCCTTTCAGATTTCATAGGAAATGATAATCAAATTATAAGCATTAGAAAGATTTCTCTACTGAAAGATGTAGATTTTCATATCTCTGTATGGTTGTAATGTGTAGTATAAACCCTAAATTGATTCTAACATCTGCAACTGATGGGTAAGGAAAAAGGCAATTCTGACAACCATAGACTGAAATGGGTCAAGCACATATGCCAACAACCTAGCAATAATTCTGTAATGCAGGAAGGAGAAATAAAGCTGCCATGAATATGGGCAGAGGGAGGATAACTGGAGCTGCAGAGGATGAGAGGAGTGAGTTTTGAGAAGAAGCAGAGAACAGACGGAAACAAGAAGTCTGGAAGCATGGAGACAGACATTGGATCTTGAATCCACTAGCACAGGTGTAACCACCTGTGCCACTGGCTAAGGCAGAGATACTGTGGGAAAAATACCAGCTATGCATGTAATTACAAAGCATACGAGAACACATGCACTGAAGCCAGTCAGCCAAATTTAATTTTGCCCTTTCATACCTTACACACTCCTAACTAGTAGAAGATACAGTGTCATTAATATAAGTTGAATTCGTAATTATAGAATAAACATGATATGTATATATATCAACATCTTATTGGCCATTATAGAATAGGAAAGGAGCATAGCCTTACATGGAATATTGGTTATTTTAAAACACAATTATCACACAAATGTTTAGAACTACATCTTCTGCAATAAAAACCCATTTACTAGTTTTATAAATAAAGCTGTTTGAAATACCTAGTTCGACTTAGCAGTAATACAGAGGAAGAAACATTTTGATTCTATACTGGGATATTTTAATTTTTTTAATTTTTTTTTTGTGTGAAATTAAATAACTGGACCCATAGAAGGTGAAGTACAAAATATGGTTCGTTGTGTTATACACACAGAGGGCCTGGTTTTCCAAAAGAACAAAGCTTTTATCTGCCTCTGTTTTAGCAGAAGATCCTAGCGGCACAGCAAGTAGCCTTTCAGGGCTTACAGACATACATTTTAATGCTGCCTAATGTTCTTGTGCACAACTCTCTGAAATTCATGGGCTATCCACCTGGCAGTAGGAAGCTAAACATTGGTTTGCAGGGGTCCTGAAATTTCTCTAAATTATGAGTGCAGCAAATCAGCAAAATTTGGCAGAGAACACCCTACAGTTGTTCTATACCAAGCTGTGCTGTATCCCAACTGCAGTCACAACCAATGCACAACCTGCAACCAAGAAGGCCCTTCTCTAACAAGAATTTTCCCACCATCCAAGTTTAAGTGAATCCTCGCTGCCTGGCCATAGAACAGACAATAAGTAGAATTTTGTTGATCAGAGCCATTTTCTGACAGCTCTGCATCATCATTTTCTTTGATTCTGGCCATTCTGTGCAACAATTTAACTAGATAAATAAGGAATGTGGTATGTTTCTGAGCAATAGATAAAAATAATCCAAAATACAGAAAAACTCTGAGAAGCAGAGTTTGGAGAGAGAAGTGATATCTGGCTGCTATAACTCATATATCATCTCTTGATTCCTTCAGTGTTTTCAGAGAAAAACACCCAAACAGTGTCCAGTTCTACAAAATTAGAGATGATCTTTAAGTAAAATGAAATAGTTTTCACTTTACATCATATGTAAATATCATAATGAAATTTTAAGTGGAATTTATTGGATCAGCTACATTCTGGTATCTATTATATTAACATATCTCTTTCTAACATATGTTTTCAGAGACATTTAGCAACCAGTGCTAATACCCAATGTTCTAATTCCTATCGTTTTGTACAGCTAGTCCTGACATTTCATAGTTCATGTATCCTTCAATTAGTCCTTTTTATCTAAATCTAAAGTCACAAAAGAAATACAAGACTTTAGTTCAATTAAAATAAAAAATGGATGTGGAGTAATATGCCAAGCATAGCATTTAACTCTGGCACAAAACATATGCAACTGTCAGATTCCCAACTCAAATCAATGAAATAAGTGCCATAGAATTAAGAGTTCTTTTTCATGTCCCCAAAGCTTTAGCTAGCCTACAGATTTATGGGATCTCATTTTGCTTGTATAGATCAGAAAGAATTTGGCTGAGTTTCTTTAATGATTATTGCAGTAATGCCTACAAGACTTACACAGGTATGGAGCCCTCCTTTTCTAAGTTGTACACAAATATGATCTACAAATATTAGAGTCTTAGTGAGAAAGGTGAAGAGTTAAGAAGAATGAGAGTTTTGTAAAGTGGAATCTCAGCAGTAAAACAAAAAAATGATGCACTAGGAGGCAGGATAGGGATGATATTGGTACTAATAGCTGAAGCATTCAAATAAAGCACAATTTGGAATGTTCAAATTCCCTGAGGGATCAGTTGAGGGATGTTCTTCCAAAAGGTGCATAGGAGTGCTTCAGGGAGACCTTGTGAAGACCTCATTATGTCTTCTTGGCCCTTAGGCTATACTAGGAAACCCATTCTCAGGGTTTTTCCTATTGCCCCTATGGCTTATTCTCTGCTTGTCTTCAGCAGATTATAACATATCCCTTTTAATTGTATTAGAAGAGCAGATATTAAATATACAGTATTGTGCTTCAGTGTAGTTTGTTTTCCTGGAAAAGTTCTAGACAAAGTCAAGTATTTGTTTTCTCTGGTAGCTTGACTGACAACAGAGCTATTTCTTGAACATTTGTCATTTAAATGTGAAAATTAGGTCTAAAATCACATCTGCACAGGAAGAATGATTTAGTTACTGACTAGTGAATATGGCCTTCACAAACCCTGAAGTATGCTGTTTATAAAGAGAGACTGAGAACACAAAAAGAAAACTTCAGAAGGAAAACTGACAGAAAAGTAGGCAAAGCAGTTAGACACTGTGAAAGGAACATTACACAATGCTGGTGGGAAGCCAGCAAACAGTACTGAGGAGGGTTAGCGATGTTCAGAAGTTTTCATTTCGACCATTATGTTGGAAGTGGAATTCAACTTCTGAGAGAGAATTGGATGAGGTTTCTGAGGTGTGCAGGCGTGAGAACTGAGTCTGCGTTTATGGGATGTGAGCTGTTCCAATATTCCAGTATACATTTTCAGTTGAAAATATTCAATGTATTTTAGGAATAACCTATTTTCTGGAGATTGGCTTTGAAACAGAAGTGAAGCAGAGGAACTAAATTAAAATCATAACTCTCCATTGTTGTAGAATGACGGGTTATTTTCTGCCAAGTGTTTCTGAAAAGCAAACCTTGATGTTTGTTTTTTGTTCCCAAAACAAAGTGAGTTTATACAATGCATTATGTAGAGCTGCAAGTCATCTCCACAACCCCAATTATTTATAAATATTTTCACTTTCTCTTTCAAATGCAAAGTCCTTGACTGAAAAGGCAATGATCTATTACATAAATATTTTGGTGGATAGTATGAAGAACCGTGAATATATGGAAACCATTGTGACAAGGATAACATATAATAAATCCATTTTAAAATAATATAGATGAACAGCACATATTCTCTTGTGCTGTGGAAAGTTTGGGCAGTGAGCTTAGAAAACTGCTCGTAACTCCAAAATATTTATGCTTCCTTGTTTAAGAATTTACAACTGCCTGCCTGCCATCCATTCTCAAGACCCTTGACTTTTCAAGAGCAGATACAGTCACTCAAAAAATCTAGCGCTATTATTATTTGAGAAAAAGCAGTAGAGGGAAAAGTAAAGCAAGAGAAGCATGTGCTGTCATTGAGATTCATCAGCGACCTCACTGTTTCCTGCCATTCTCTTGTGTGCTAATAAAGAGTTTCTGCATGTTGTCCACAGCCTGTTGCAGTACAGGAGAGCAACAGCAGTCACATGGTAAGCAATGCTACAACTGATTTACTCAGTGTCATTCACTGAGGAAACCCAGTGTGGCAACCAGTCAGCCTCTGGGGTTTATTTTACTAGAGAATGGATGTTTTTGTAGTGGAGGGAAGGACTATAAGTTCTTAGGAGTTGACATGTCCATGGGGCTACCCCAAGCAGGATTTCAAGCTAATGGTTGATGGTGACCACAACACAGGCCACAGAAACTTTCATACAAATGGCTACCATATTGCAGCAGAATAACTGGGTGATGTGTGTGACAGCTCCCATCACAAGCTCAGTCATCCTCAGACAAAGGCAAGGTTGTATCTTAGGTCCTGGGTCAATCTGGAAAGCCCTTTCAACAGCTGACCCAGCTCAGATTCCACCAGGCCTTCCAGGTGATGGGCAGAGGGTTCCTGGGTAGGGGATCCTGGTGGCACTGCATGCCACTCACTGTGGAGCAGAGACGGTTTGTACAGTGAGGCTACTATAAAATGATTTGGCCTCGGAAGGCTGACTTGAGAAAAACAGTCTCCTCCACATCACCAGTATGGACAGTCTGTCTTAAATCTGGGCTTCAGACCTGGCATGTGGAGAAATTATGAGCTGTGAGCAGCCATCCAAACACACCTGGCATCCAGTAGAGAGTTCAGTTCCATTTTTCAGGTACAAATAAATATATATGCTGGAGCTAATAGATGTGGAAGTAGTGGAGCTCTGAATTTGTCCGCTGAAAGAGTGCATGAATAAATTTATGACACTTCAGGCAGCTGGATATTATCCATCTCTCATTTCTGTGAGGGTATTTTACTGCTTATGTTTAGGCCAGCCAATGTCCATCTGCAGGCTTTTATGATAATTTCCACACTTTTAGTCTGAAATTGACAGTTCAGTCAGCTATATATCAAGTCAAACTCGCATGTATCACCTCTGCCCTTATTCTTTCCCAAAGTTATATTTAAAAATCAAGACTGTTTACGCAGAGCTCTCCTTTGCACTGTCCTGGAGTTTTTAACAGCTGTTTTTCAGAACAAGCAGCAAGTCATGTTGCAAATGCTGATATTGAAGAGCTAGTACTTTCTGCCTCCTATTACCTCTGTGCTTATCCCCGAGACTTTTCCTTCCTTTAGCATGATGCCTTTGAAAATTGAGTGCATTCTCATCAAGTTCATTCCGAACTGAAGCCCTTGCAAGCTGCGTTTAAGTACTGCTGACAAGACATTCTGGCAGTCCCAAGTTTTAGGCTTCCCTCCATAATGATGATATATTCCTTTAAGATCACCATAATGGTGTAAACTGGAGTCCTCAGCTCTTCTGGTAATGGAGCTAGCTCTAAAAGCTATAAGCGGCTTGTATGTTCTGGCTTCTGCAGCTCTACTAATGGAAGGGTGTATGTGTCTCTGAGTTTAATATCACCTCAACTGTACATCTGGCAGTGATGGATTAAACCAGCACTAATAAAAGCAAGACAAATGGATAAATAAAAAGGTACTTACTGTAGTGTAGTCATATAGCAAAAGAGAATGATAGCTTCCATCTTGAGCTAAATACAATTCAAAACAGTGGACTGAATGCTGCTTGATGAACTCTGCACGGATATACATTAACAATGTAACACTGGGAAAATGGTTTACACTTGCTCACTGGGAAGGGGCAGGTGAGCTTCACATGCCATTATCTGGTCTTATTTCTTGAACTACAGACACATTCATATGGGGACATCCCTTCACATCTGTTACATGACTACCACACCAATGACTTGCGAATACACTTAGTTAGTTAGCTGAGATATCTTCACAAATAACAGTACAAAACCAAATAAGCAATCATTCTGATTCAGCTCCTGTTACTTTTCTTCATAGTCTTGAATAATCTGTTCTTTGATGGTCCTTCTGAAAGGAAGCAGATAATTTTACAGACAAAATGTGATACGGGGAAAATTCCAGTCCTAAGAATTTTGGTCATTTGGCAATATACAGCATTAGTAACTTTTTCTTTTTCCTAAACGGGAAAGGTATAGATTAGCATGTACCAGCTAAGAAATTTGCAGTGAGAATGACTCCAGAAAAGGCAAACAAAAGTGTAAACAGTACATTGCAAAGTTGTTTCTGACCACTTAACTTCACCCTTTATGATGAACCCTGTGTTAATCCACTAATCCTTCACAGTGATGATGTTGTTCTTTAAATCAACTGCATCCACCAAGTGAATGATTGTTTTGTTGGAAGTTGCTTGCTGAGATTCAAAATTCAAGTGTTTTGGTAACCAACAAATCATCCATTTTTTAGTATTTTTATGTACCAAAGGTAGCCTGATATTACATTTGCAAATACAGCAGTAGCTGTTTCATTGTGTAGAAGAAATTGCCTAAGTATCTCTGAGAACCTGGCCTCTATCGAAGTTATAGCAAAACTAATTTACAATAGTTTATCTTTTCATCAGTTCAAAAGGAAATATAATTCATTTTTATCCTTAGAATGTTTTTTAAGAACAAGTCCCAGAGAACAGTCAAACACTTCAAATATAATACTTGTTTAACACTTCTCATAGCGTCTTTTGCCTTTGAATTGCCATAACCCCCTATTTTTATTAGTTTAAAAAATACCTTTTAAATCGGCTTACGGCTAGATGGATGCTACTGCCCAAGGTGCTAAACTGCAAATAGATTTAAAGGCTATTTGATATCAAACACCCTGTTTCTCTCTTTTGAGAGCTACTTCATCTCCAGCTGCAGGTACTTCAAAGAAAGAGAACCATTTGAGAAATGGGCTGCAGCTGAGATCAGGAATACTCCTTTCAGTTTACACACTGAGCAAAGCATGATTTGGGACTACAAGCACTTCCAGTATCTTCCCTAGTGAGAGATAATTAATTATTGCTTTGAAACAAACAACGTACCCAGCTCTGATGAGCTCCTATTTTATGCATTTTAAGCTCCTGTACAGTGAAGTATTTTAGTATATAACTTAGATTAGTCAAGGACTTTGCTATCTTATTGACCAATGACTTTCCCTTTTATCTTCTGCAATCATCAGCCTGAATCTCTGTTTGCTCTCATAGAGGTCATTCAGGCTCGTGTCAGACTTCTTGCTGGTAAATGAAATTATTCTTGTTTTCAATATATTACTTCCTTATTTCTTACAGCATAGTTTCAATATAGGAATGAAGGAAAGAGCTGGGTCATGCCTTGTTTTTAACCTAGGCAAAAATCTCTTTTTTTTCTCTAGTGAGATGGTCTACATTCCTACCCATAGGAGGACTGGAGGAATGGTGAGTGATATGTGTTTACTTTGTAAATGAGTAAACTTTTTCAGTTGTTAAGGATAGTTGATAAGTCCTGATCAGCTTGTTGAAAAAAAAAAAAATTAAACTAATTTTGTTAGAGAAAAGTATAAAGTGGTACTGAACAAACAGGAAAGCTTTTTTTTTTTCTTTCCTCTTTTCTGTAAAGGCTGTGACAGGTAGGTCAGGAGTGAAATATGTTATACAGTTTGGATTTTTTTTGTTTTCAGATAAGTTTTAGCTGTAAATGTAGGTTATTCTGAAAGTATTGCATAATACAAATGAATGCAGTTTTCCAAGCAATAGCCTTAAAATGTCAATTTTATAAAATAAAGGTATTTAAGTCCATTAATAACATTGATTCCCACTGTAGTATTATCCTCTTTTAAAAATGCTTTTGGCTTTGAAGTGAGATGTTGTGACATGACTTCCTGTCATCTGTGAGCAGGTAAATTTGTTAAATATGTTGGAAGTGTTTAATTGCAGTGTGATTAAATTATCATTCCAATGCATTTGGAAAGACTAATTTGAGTGTTACTAGTGAGTAACACTGCAAGTGAAAAACAACTGTGAGTTAAAAATTAATAAAGTGATGTTTATAACTAGAACAATTACTATAATGGATTTAAATTTCATTATTTAGGGGGTTTATTCTGGACAATTCTTGACTATTTATTTAAAATCAGACGTTGTATTCCTCCTCTGTGTTTTCAACAAGAAAAAAAACCATAAAGGTTCAAATCAATGTTTTGTTTGCAGATGCAAGCTCTTTACTAAATACAAATGAAAGCAATGGAAGACTAAGTTGACATGACTGTGTAAAAATTGTATACTGACTCTAATGTGCAGACCTCAAGGCTGTCATGGACAAGGTTTGCAGCAGGAAAAGATAAGGGCTGGCAAAGCAGCACTGTTGGAACTCCTATCTTTTAGACAGTTGCTCCTTGGAGTTATGCTGGAATAATGGCCAGGTCCTTGGGCTCACTGCATAATACATCAAAAAAATCGAAAAGAGGTGCTGAAGTTTCAAAGCCCCTAATGAGAGAACCACCTACAGTTAATCAATAGAGCAGTACTGAATATAGTCTTTTGAATCCCACACTTCTCGATGGATTCTGAATTTCTTCAGTTTTATGTTTCCTTCAGGATCCTTAATCTACAGGGTTTTACTGAAAGCTGGCATTTTATTCTGTCATTCACAGTCTAGTTAGGTTAGAGCTGTGACAGACACTGTTCCTTTGTGCGTTTGCACTCCTTCTAGGTTGTGGTTTGAACTGCAGTTGTAACATCCATGTTCTGTCCATCCACCATGAGGCAACTGAGAGTGCACTCATTTTGGCCAGGATACAATAGGGTTGCCATTCTTTTTCATCCAGGGCTTCAGTCCCAAACCTAACAACTCAGTCATCTGAAGCCTTTACTATCCTTGAAATTATTCTGTGACAATGGAGTACAAATGGTACTAGGGGGAGTCTCTCATAGGATGTCCAAGCCAACCTCCTCCTTCCATGGTATTTCAGAATCTTGCATGCTATTTTACCTAGTTTGCACTTTCTTAGACTTGAAAGAAAGAAGAAAGACATGCTTCTTGAAATAAGTCTGATCTTCCTGGAGTCTAAAATGTGTTTTCAAGTTAGATGTATTCTGTCCAGCCTGTTCTAACATTTGAAATTCAGTTAGACAATCATAAAAATCTGAACACTGAAGGCTGAGTAATTGGTTTGGACTGTCTTTGCCCAGTTAATTGAAAGGAGTGTGAAGGAGTGTCTGTACCAGCCAAGTAATATTGCTCCTACTGATAAGGAATCTAATGCATCTGTTTAACTTGAGTTGCTTTGTAGTTTCCACTTGCTTGGGATATTAGGGGAAAAAAAGATCAAAGACTATCACATGCTCATCCATGATAAAATCCACATGGGGAAGAAACAGGACTCACGAAACTTGCATGGTTCCTCCTAGAGCTCACAGAGCTTGGCCTTGCAACCAGTTAATTCTTGAGAGACTTGCAATAAAAAGCAGCCAAAGCCTCTGGGTGTTCCCTTTCCACTATGCTGGGCAGCACACATCCCTTGGAAACTAGTCTGACATTGATTCCCCCTGCTCTTATGATATATGCTCCCATAAAGGACGTAGAGCGCAGAATGGGTGTTCGTGCTGTCTTGAGTAGGACTAACCACAAAATTTATGGTCCTTATTTATAGGTGGACTTTTTTCTTATTTACATTTTACTCTTTGTCCATGGCAGTGGCATTTAGTGACTGAATCAGGCATATAAAAATATT
>WEIS01029847.1:0-15386 GCA_013389965.1 Todus mexicanus | reverse complement strand
AAAATCTGTTAAAAATATATAGTCCCCTAAGGCATTTTATTCCTAGTTCAGAGAGTAGGCAGAAAAATAAGCACATTTTTATTGCTTTGAAACACATTTGCTATAAACCCTTAATTTTAGCAATATCACACAATAAAAACTAAAATTTGAATCAACATTTGAAATCAGCTCAGCAGATGGGTCGAATGAGTTGCTTTAGTGCTACATAACCATGGAGCATTGTCTTTAAAGCTATATCATAGTCTAAGGTACAGGTTTTATGAGGCCTGATGTGCTCTGAAGGTGTTTACAATGAATTACCACTCCTAGTCTGCAGCTGTGCTTGGGACCAGGATAAATTAATCTCTATCTAAGGTGCAGTTATAAGACTAGTTTTTGCCAAAGGTTCATAGTGTGCTCAGTTTGGGATGGTTTAGGTTTGGCATTTGTATCCCAACAAACACATAGTAACTTCAATGAGATTGAAGACCTGGGGAACGTCACCCGCTGGCATCTCCCCCTGTGATCCAGACTTTTGGTTTTCCCAAAGCAGAAAAAAAGCAGGAGAAAAGCAGGACTGCATATGGCTGTTCTCGTGTTACTAGCAACACCTTTGAGATGCACTGCACTATCCGTTTACAGTCACCCCATGGGTCTCAAAGGTACCACCATGACTGGTCAACAAGTCACCTTACTTTGTACGTGTGGTAAACAACACCATGTGTGGTAAAGTTCATCAGACAGAGCTTGTGTTTGAGGTGGCCATAATAAAAAGCCCACTCTCACCTTTGCAGACACTTCACAGTCACTAGATGCATCTCTGTTTGTCTTTGAGGGTATGAAACTGTACAGAGAACCATAACTGTGATTGCGTCTTTTTAGCACTTCTAAAAATATGGATATATATTTTGGATTTTTCAAAGGCTTCTGATGATTCTCCATTACATGTGCCTCTGTCACACTAAGGAAAATGTCATATTGTATTTAAAACAACACGGCAGTGACACAGCACAGGGTAGGAGACTAGAATGGATGTCAGAAGCCTAGCATTATCCAGACCAATAAATACGTTTCTTTCATAAACAAGTTTCAGTGGATCATTATTCACAGATTTATAGGGACAAAAGTTACAGATTCAGATTAAAATCCTTAGGATTAAGTTGTTTTGTCAGCACTTAATTACCCATGCTGGGAATAGAAGCTGTCAGAATTCTGTCAGAATTTGACACAAACCACCTTGGTTTGGTTATGTGTGTGTTAGATGAAAATAGTCCCTATATTTCTTAACCGGTACACAGAATTAAATGGTCTAGCTCCTGATTTCAATAGGAAATAGGCTTAAGAAAGGAAAATAGGAAATTTTCATTTCCTATGGAACACAGGAAGCATCCATAATCTTCTGTCTATCCCCTTTCCCTTAACAACTTCAAGGCTGTTTCCATTCTTTTCAGTAATTAGCCTTGACCTGGAAAGAGTGACCTCTACTATTGCCGTTTTCTCATGAAGTCTTCACTTATATCAGCTTGTACTGCATAGATTTACCTTTGTACTTTTCTGAACTCTACATTATGAGGAATCTCAAGGTCTTAAATGCACTCCTAGGATATGCAGCCCTGAAATTAACTGGTCATGGATAAGTTATGACTCTTCTGATAACACCAAACCCCACAAAATCATGAAGGTGAATAGGTACAGATTAGGGTGCACACAAATGACAGAGACAGTGAGGAAAACAGCACTGGAGAGATGGGTGAAATCTTACCAGATTTTCTTAGAGCAATGTGTGTTAGCAATAATCAATCTCTTTCATGGAAGTGAAGATCAGCTGAAATTGCAACCTCTGCTCCATACACAGAAATTTGTGAACAACATTTTATTACAGCAAATTATATGTGAAAAAAGCAAGAGAAAAACAGAAACCAACAAAGGAGCAACAAAGTGATGCAAATAACATTGGGAATGTGGCCAGAGGAAAGCCTAGCAAGAGTGCTTTTGGCCCAGGTGCGGACTATAAAGACTAAACATGTAAGCGAAGAAGCTGCATATGGCCCCTGGTCTGCTCTGCTCAGAAGACCAAACTCGGCACGTTCCTCACAAAGAGGCAGGCTTAGGTCAGGCAACATGTGATTAGACTTGGGGTTTTTTAATGAAATTACATCTAAGGCCATGAATTTTAGCTAATTGATTGTCTTGGGAAAGGGAAAGTGTTCAAAACCAGTCACATACACACATGCGGAGCGGAGCAGAGGACGTCTGGGAGTGTATCAGCAAGTTGGGCCTACTGTCCCTGCTGACACTAGCTGTTTGAAATGGAAGCCTGCTGATATTGTGCTATTTGTACACCTTGCTTCTCTTCTGCTCAAATACTTCATGGAAATTCAGAGGCTAACACACAGCTCCTAATAAACTTAACATTCTGTTATTTGCTTAAAAGTAGCTGTGAGTTACTTTAGAAAAGGAAAAATGAGGAAAGAGATCAATAAACTATTCAGAAGTAACTGTAAGTTCCACACTGTTGCAGTTAATGCACCAATTCTATTACACTCTACAACACAGTCGCTTTGAAATACCCTTACTGGTAACATCAGCACTTCTGAAGCTCCTTTGAAAGCCTACAAAGCATGGTACAGTCTAGGGACCTCATTCTAAGTGATGCTGATTATCTATCCCCTGGGACCTGAGGCACTTGGCGCTTCATAGGATCTGGCCTTGAATTTAGCCTCACTTTAGTTCCATCACTGAGGCTGCTGTATTATATATACACTGTTGAATTTGTTTACGTGGGTTTTCCTTTCACCAGTTGTTGTGGGCTTCAGTAAAACTATCCAGTGGAGACTTTGCAGAGAAAAGCCAACCTTCATCTGAGAAGCTTCCAAAACACTTCTTGTTTTTGTAAGTTCAAAACACCTGTACCAGCCCCACAGTTTTTCAGTGGGTGATGGAGATGTACAGACGTGATTTAACACTGCCAGGAAGGTGATGCACAGAGATGTAAGGCTACAGACACCTTGCATTTGTGTCTGTCTCTGTTTCCCAGTGACAAAAATCCAATGGCTTACCTGTTCCAAGGGGACTGAGTCCCTCAGTAGCAGAGCCCTGCAATAATGTCAGCAGTGCAGACCTTTGGAATAAGCTCTTCTCCCCCACCATGTGCACAAAGGCAGTTGAAACACTTTGACAGCATCAGTAAAATGAGCGAGTGCCCTCATAGTCTATGGAGGTGCAGGGAATTGTACTAGAGCTGCTACACTATATACTCAATTGAGGCAAATGCCCACAAGCTAAGGAGGGCTGACTCCAGGAAGCAGTGGGATAGCAGTAAATAAAAATGTGAACTTAAGTGATTGGTGTTGATGAAAAGTTAACATTTGGTTTGTGGGTTTTTTTTTTTTCCAGATGAAGGTTGAAAGAGTAGCCAAATAAAACAGGTTTTCTGTATTTAGAAGATCTTTGTCACCAAGCTTTAGTCATTTAGATGTCTCATCTAAGGTTTTCAACAGCCAGAGTGCAATTAATTCCTTCCTAAAATATAGGTCTAAGCTGGGTGGAATGAATCACTGATCCCTTCCCTCTGACTGTTCAGGAAGCTGAGACAGTGATGTTAACCTAACTCCAAAAAATGAGAATATGTGTCATTTCTAATTAGATTGCTGAGCTGAGAGCATTCATGAGCAATTGCTCTAATCACTGCACTCCTATTCCAGCTGTGTCTCCAAAGGGAGATAAGCCAGTTGGCTTCATCTCATGCATAAGGTAGGTTTCTGCTTAAAATTACCTGGAACAATTCATTAAATAAGAAAGGCTAATGAGAGGTATAGACTAAGAAATTGGTATGTCCTCAATCACAAGTCATCCTGTCCAAAATACACTTCTACACAAGACTTACTTCCCTAAGAAATTATAGTCTCCCTGCAGTGAATGTAGCATCTACATGACTTAACTTTAGGCTCTTTCTGTCCAGCCACATTCCTTGTGGGCTGAGGATGAGAGACAGGAAAAAATGTTGTAAGTTTTAAATTTCTGGAGAAAAACAACCATCTCAGCTGAGACTGTTGCTCAGTGAGTGGAGTTATGTCGTAAACAGCAAGGACAAATATTTCAAGCGAGAGCCAGCAGCTGCTTCGAGAACCATAGAATCACAGAATCATAGAATGGTAGGGATCGGAAGGGACCTCTGGAGATCAAGACCAACCCCTCTGCCAAAGCAAGGTCACCTAGAGAGCAGAGTCACCTGGAGACACTTGGAAATTTCCTAACTGCTTCTCTTAGTGACTCAGAGCAGATGATGGCATGGGAGACTGTAAGCCTAAACCTGATCAGATTCCATCACCTATAGATAATATCACAATTAGATATATCAAAACATGCCAGACACATCCTGCAATTCCGATTTTTTCATCAAAGACAATGTTCCTTTACACCAACATTCCTTTACACCAACATTTACATTCAGGCTCAGTCCTGCTGCACCAGCTCTGCCTGTGCTGGTTGAGTTTGAACAAAAACTGCACAGTTGAGCGTTATATGAGCCTATAAAAGGAGGCTTTTGAATTATCATTGTCTAGAATGTGATGTCATAACAATAAAACAACATCAGGAAATAATAAAAATACGATGTACCTTTTTCACTGTAAATCCTGTGTCAGCTTCCCAGATGGTGTGAATCTGTGTAGTTTCAGGAAATCAATGAAACCACTCTGCCTTACACCACTGAAGAAGTCAGCTTATCAAACTCAGGCCAAAACACTTTCAGAGCCTCCCCAGCTGAAAGGAGGAGAGGGTTGATGCACAAGAGAAGAAAAGGTAATATCTAACAGTATTTTTCTGGAGCTGGGGGCGAATGCTTTAAAGGTCCAGCTGAACGCCTAGATTAGACCTCAAGGAGGTCCAGAAAGCAAAGGTCTACTGTCATTATACAATGATAAATGAGAATGACCCTGTAGAAATCACAGCTCCATTCATTTAAGCACAGTATGTATGAGAACAGTTTCAAGTCTTCTGACATTTTTTACTTTTTTTGCATTCATGGATTACACAAAACATGTTCATGCTGCCTTAGATAACTCATGCATTGTGGTATCTTCAAAACCCCTTGAAACATATGCTATGCCTTCAAGTGTTTTCAGAGTCAGAGCCTGAACTTGGCAGTACACTCCACACTGGGTGTTACTGTGTGGAGACAGTGCTTACTTGCTCATATGGAATTAATTTCAATAGACGCTATCACTTCTGCATGAATCAAAACCCTCCTCTTCTCTCCTGCTTTGGGATGGTCTGGATCAAGAATCTGGATGTCCCCAAAAGCAATAAACCACAGACAACAGGGGGTTTCTTTGTACCCCTCTTTGAAAACTGTTTGAAAACCTCTCTCATCCACATGCTGTATCCCAAAACCACGTACAGGGAAACTGCAGAGACAGCGACAACACCTCAGCTACAGACCTTCCCTGTGCCAATCTCAGTGCTGCACATACCACTTCCTCCACATCCTGAAGGTGACAGTGCCCCTGGAGCTGTGGTGGTGTCATGGAGGTGACCAAGCTGAGCACCCTACCTGAAGGCACATCAAAGACGAGGTCCTGCCTACAGCAGCGGTGGTGGCATCAGCAGGACCATGCTCTCACCTTCATTGCTTTGCTGAATCATAACTTTACAACCCTGCAAGATCACAAGAGCAAGCACACATGGGAAAGAAAAGAAATAAAAGAAAAATATGAACAGGAACATTAAAAGTAATATCTAACAACCAGCTATCACTTTCCAAATATTTTTCTTCTATTAATTTTAAGGGGGAAATCATTTGGTGGTAAATGGGGAATAAACTAAAACCATCTGCACCCTGCTAGGCAGCTGTCAGAAAGCCAAGTGAGCTCTTTGGGTATATAGGCCTGATGTTTAAAACCACTGAAGCTATTCCAGCAGTGTCAAGTACACTGACGAGAGCCCTTTCTGAGCACCGCGTGTGAGAGGCCAACTCTATTGTTATAGGAAGAATATTGCTAGGATTAGAAAGGTGTGGTAGAAAAACCACTAAAATGATACAGGTTTGCAAGAAATGAATTGTATCAGATTAGTCATATGGCACCCATCTATTTTAGAATAAAAGGAACCTAGGAGGGCAGAGTAGAGGTCTCATGGATTGATGGGATAAGATGCCTGACACAGTATGTAATTTAAAAACCAGAGGTCCAGACTTGAGCAGAAAAGGAGGGAAGCAGCTTATAAACAGTTTGAGAAGAATGTCTTAATCCAAGAAGTAGCTAGCAGATAACTTGACGGCTCACTTTGGCAGTTTGATCTAAGTGAACACCAGCAGCCCTGGAGGAGGGAAAGGCTTTTTGAAAAAAGGAGTAAACTTAAGAGTATGTCCCGTCAACTAGATTTTTGAGATAAGGTTAATGAGAAATAGGTTGATTTGTACTTCCTGAGTTTAAAAGTGCAGATCTCCGTGCATCACAATGCCCTGTCTGGCTGCTAATGTTTGTGTGCTAAATAAACACAACTCTTCAGAATATTAGGATAGTGCAACACAGGGCAAATCTGAACTGTATCTTATCCATTCTATAGGATCAGAGTTTTCTGGGGAGGAGGGAGAAGGATCAGCATTCATGCTGCAAGGTACTGAAAACGCTTCATCTGAAGATTTTGTAACTCTATGGGCACAATCAGCAATTCTGCTGATATAAATATAGATATTACCAATATCCACGGGTTTAAATTTCTTATCCTACAAAGCAGTCTTTGCAGAGCATAAAAAAGGATGCATTTCTTTTAATCCACTTCAGATCTCCAACCACTTCCTTTCTCCTTGTTCACATTGTGTAGTAAAGGGCACATAAAAGTCTTTAGCAGCCCTCTCTGTATCCTTCAGTATTGTTCACAGCCTGGTCCCTGCACCCTTTTTTCACAAGGGAAATAGCCTCAGGGCAAAGTGGGTGCTCTCCCATTGATTTTCATAGGCCCAAGTCTTGCCTGCAATTCTCAGGCTGAAGCTTGGGGTAAATACAGCTACTTGCACCACACTCCAGGCATTTTGGATTACACATTTCATGAACTACAATATTTTGCCAATTATTGTTGTCTCTCTCCTTCAGCTCTTTTTGTTATGAAGCCTGAAAGGGCAGCATGGAAACTTTACTCATATGCTGACCACCATGTTTTGTGCTGTCCCATCTGTTTTCTTACCTCGTCCAGACCCATCTAACAAGCTAGGCTTCAGTAAGGCATTCAGCTGTATGCCTGCAAATAGGTAACCCTGTGTGCACCCAGCAAACAATGCCAGAGGGAGGAGATGGACGTGATGGGCTATAGGAGAGAAAATGACAGGAGGTGAGTAATGGAAGCTGTGGAAGAAAGGAAACATGGCAAACAGAAGAAGAAAAAGGTTAAATAGATCTGAACTTGTAGGAATCAGGAGGGAAAAATAAAAACCAAAAGAAGAAGTGTGAAGGAACATGAGATTGAAGCTGCACAGCCACTTCAGCTGCGCACAAATTTCCGCTGCTGCTAGGGGTGGCTTCTCCGCTATCCCCTTGTCACTTCCACCATTTTCCTGTTCAGTCTAAACTGGCTGGAAACAACTAAAACAGAATCCTTTGGTGCAGTTCAAGGACAGTCATGGAATGGCTTGAGCAGTCAGGTAGGAGCCAAGGGGACTGTCAGTGAGAGGTGGGATCTGGGGGGGCAGTGTTGAGTTTCTGCCAAATTTGAGCACTAAGGAGCAGTCATGGGTGTCAGTATAACTCTATGCCCTACAAGCATTCACTTTTTGCCATGGCTCACTACATCATCTAAAGAAGCTCATCTTAAGTGGCTGTCCTGGTTTGGGTTAGAACAGAACAATTCTGTTCTATGATTTTTATTTTTCAGCCAAGTCTGTCTGAAGATAGCAGCATGTTTTTGCAGAGAGTCTGCTTCTAGCAGTGATAACGCTCCATATTTATAGTTAGTACCAAGGATTGGTATGCAAACCAAGGTCACTGCTAGATGATCTTGTGTACTACATCAGGGGGGGGCTGCAGAAAAGTAAAGGTTGCANTGGGGGTGCCCTGACCCCAAACCGTGACAGTGGCACCTACCTTAATGAGAAAACCAGACCTCCTTATATTTGAAAGCACTGATTCATAGTTGAAGGCATTGGTCTGGATTTTCCCAGTGAGGACCTTGGGCAATATAATCACTTCACCCTCCTTCAGGTACTCAGGTAGCTCCCCCTGGATAACCCCCATGATCACACTCAGCTGTGTGCATACCCAAAGTCACTGGCATTGGCATCCTGCAAAACTGAATAGCCATGTATCCAGACCACCCTGACTCTGGTGTTGTGCAAACCTTCTGAGTGTCATCCAGAGATGTACATTCTCCAGTGCCTGTGAATTAGACTACAGCCCTCAGCAGGACACACAAATGTTTCTATTAATTTCCAAAGGAAGATTTCTGAACTCCAGGGAACTCCAAAACCAAAGTTCTTTTCTATTTCATCATGTAGAGGTGTTACATTGGAAAGAGTCTGTTTTCTAATTCATCCTGTTGAGCCATTGCATGGGAAAAAGCAGTCTTTGTTTTAAAGGTTGTTTTCTTTCTTTCTTCATCCCTTTTTTGGCAGTGTGTTTCCCAGAATAGGTGCTTGTCCCTGGGCCAAGAGCACCATTGTAGCACCTGTATCCCCTAACCTACATTAGGTGTTGCAACCGAATGAGATTCTCACATCTAGTTTCTCTAGTCAGTGTGAGCAGCCAAAGCTGAAAGTGGGAAAGGCTGGGAGCTGTCTTGCATCGCGCTTGGTGAGGTCCTCAATGGACATGCTGTGCCTCATCTTTTAGAGATCTGGATTTGAAGACTTCAATTCAAAAGCTTTAGGATAGGATAAAAATCAAGGGAAAAAACCTCTATCCTTGCCTGAGTTTTCCTTTGGCCTTGCAGAGCAATTGGTCTATCTTTCTCCTGCAGCTATAAACAGCATCTCTCATGAACCTTAACCTTTAAAACACAAACAACACCAGCACTTCAAATCTGCACCATAATGTGCCGGATTTTTATTGCTACTTCCATCATATTTACTTCTAGCAGAAGAAAATGACATTATAAAATATTAAAATAACACAGGAGAGAGAGAATAACATAGATATGATGAACCCTTTTTTCCTGGATTTTATTAGTAAACTACAGTAACATCAGCTTAAAAGCTGATTTCTGAGAATTAATCTTTTCGCTCTTAATTCCGTACCCCTGAGCAGAGAATGTAGCGGCGCTGAGGAAAACCATTAGTTCCACATCCATCTGTAATTTGTGGAGATACGCAATAAAGCCATCATAATCTTGGATTACAGCAAATTGCTAACTCTCACCTTCCTGTTCCGCGGTCGGTTCCTACCCTGGAGTTATGGCAGGCAGGGACTTGTTTGTAGCTGCAGGGTTCATGCTTGCCTGAACCGGGGAAGCATTCAGAAAGACTTGCATGGACTTGCTGCAGCATTCTTGAAAGCTTTTTAACAATTGAAGTCCATGAAATCTCATTCATACTTTAAAGGGCCAAGCTTTATAAAGTGTGGTACAATCTGTAACCAATATCAGAAAAGACTTCTCTATATTGGAAAGTATATATTTCTAAACCTTTGGGGAAGCTAACTTTTTTTGTTCTCATACTCAGCAAGTAGACTTCTCTTCCTAAGTGCTCCTAAAATGGTTTTGCTACAGATCCACCATATTTCTTGAATAAAGCTATAAGCTAAGAGAACCTCCTCTGTGAAGTTTTATGAACATTTTACTGTGAAGCACAAGTCAGACAAAAGATCAAAGCCATGCACTGAAAAGAAGAACAAGAAGTTAGGGGGGAAAAGTGAACAGCATGTTTTAGGTGTGAAACCTATTTGGGGCAATTTAGACAAATGCTTTAATAGATTCTTAATAAAAAATGAATTACTCTATCCCAATGGACATAGTGTATAAATATTGACATTTCAGCTTTATAGGCAATGCTGGTCTTGTAGTGCTTTAGCAGTCACATCACAGAGCAGTTTGAAAGGAGGTGTGGGGTTTCATACCACCAGTGAAACCCATCTCTTAAGTGCTATTAGAATAAAGCCAATGCCTCTGCGTTTTGCCTGTAAGTTTGCTGGAGCCAGAATTTCCTCCTTCCCTGCAGAGAATAAGGGTACTTATTACACCACTTGGTTCTGAGCACTGGCCTAGCTCCAAATATGGTGTGAGCTGGGGAGCCTTTTTGCATGGCTGGGAGCAGGCAGGGGTGGGAGGTGCTGTAGGAAAGGGTCTTAGGACGCAGTTTTCTCCTGGATTTCTTCTTGCTTCTGTGCTCAGAAACAGGAGAGAACTGCCTGCTGCCCGTCCCTGAAATGCAACCGCTCTCCCCTCACTGTGTAAAGATGGAGTGGATGTGTTAATTGCAACTGTCCAGGTGATGGGAGCCAAAACTTGCTGTTAGTGGAGGTCATCTGATACTTCATGTGCATGGAGGGACCAGCCCGTGGGGAAACCGGGCTGCTGGACCAAAGCATGAGGGCAACATTAGTGCTTGTGACAGCAGCACTGTCCAGGATGGGAGGCAGTGGTAGAAGCACAGTGCAGAATTGGGTCAACATTTTCTGGCTTATATTTCCCCTAAAATGTTAGTTCAGGAAACATGTACAGTACCCTACATCTGGTGGATTAGGGTAAAGATGTCAGATGCCTTCCCCAGATGATTTAAGGGCCCATGCTGCAAGTGAAGGCACTGATCTTTATGATCTCCAGTCATTGCAAGCCTCTCTCACAGCTCGCACACCCTGTCCAAAGACCACATCTTCTTAGGTGCAGATCACAAGCCCTCTGCCTGGAACAAGTGACAGGCTCAGCCAGACTCGTCCTTTCAGAGCAGGAGAAAAATCTTCTCTTTTCCCCTCTCCAACTGCAGAGCAGCCACTTCACCCCTAGGGTTGCCTGGCGTGTTCCTGCACATCCACAACAGTGGATCATGCCAGTACGTCTTGGACCCACCAGCGACATCAGAGGGATGACCAGGGGTGGGAGACATCTGCCACTTCAACACAGCTCAGGTAATGTGTAGTGGTCTAAACCGACATGTCTAAACACGTCTCTGGTACCAAGGTTATGGTATTCATCTGGTTGGGGTAGATCTGGGTTCAGCTCCATAGATGATTTCTGGTTTTCCTCTCATGGCATGCTAATTATTTGGCATCTGAACACTTTGCAGGTGCTAAGTTAGATATGCCTGAGTACTCATACACCTTCCTGTATGAGATGTATGAAATGGCAGAGCTCTGACTCTCTCACACCATTGGAAAGACACCACTAAAGCTGTTCATAAAGAGATTGCTCTTCACATACAACAACTGTTTGATTGCTTAGCATATCCGGACTGAACACATATTGAAACAGCTAAACAAATACCAAATATGCTCAAGAAATGTTTGATCGTAAATACATCAGTTATGGAATAGCCTCATAACAATGTGGGATCTTAAAGATTTGGGGAGAGGAAGGTTATGCGGGGGATAGTCATTACAGTGTACAGGAATTTAATTTCAACTATTAATGGAGAAAATAAATCATATTTCTGGTACTGTGAAAATAGGATTTTAAAACAAAAAAGGAGATGAGCATAGTATTGGATGGAAGAGGATGAGAGCACTGAGCCACACCAGAGTCGGTTTTAAAACATTTCCAGCTGAAGCAGTCACATACTGGTGTCTTAACTTGGCTCCCACCAAGGACTGAAGGCTGGATGCAGTCTGGTACCAAGCACGCTCAAAAGCATGTCAAGGTCTGGATAATTGCAGTTAGTAAGTTTATCCCAACAAGGTGCAGGGATACACCCAAACATACTCCATATGTCCGGGTCCGTGTAAACCACTAAACTTCTGTGTCAGCCCTTCTGACCAGACAGCCCAAGGGCAGATGCTCACTGTCACAACCTGTTGACCTGAAGATCATCATGTTGCCACTTAGCCCAAATCGACAGGGCTGCTGCCGAGCCACTGGGGTTACCCCTCACAGCCAACACCTTTATTGGGGACCACTATTTTTTAATATATTGTTACACTTGTAAAGCACTTTGCAACAATAAATCTTTTCACTATTTATGACACATCCCCCACCTCCTCTCTCAGCGTGATAATATACTTTTAAAATAAACATTATCGATTTATACCTTCATTAAAACTCTATATATGCTCTTCTATGTCCTCAAGGCATTTGTTGGAGTCATAATTGTTACCAGCATGTGACGTAAGAATTCAAGCCCATAAAACCCGTTCATAGACACTTCGCAGCATATGCCGTTTATTTGGGTTTCCATTAAAGGTATTCCATTGCCATACTTTGCAACCATAAAAGAGTAAATAATATCGAAGGATTGCTTGATAAGAGACTTCTGTTTTAAATGGAGGTTTGGGATATGTGGGAAATTACTGGCAAAAATGTACCTAATTGACCCATTGTGGTGTCTGTCTGTGTAACTCCAGTTTCAGCTCAGCAGGTAGATCTCATTCCCACAGGGTGTTTTGGTGAGATGGTAACAAGACTTCATGGGGTTCCCTATATCTTTTCAGTGCTTAGCACAGTGTGCCAAGCATTCCCCATGGTTTATTGCATCCCTATTCCAGGTCCACTGGAAAACCCTTGGACATAGGCAGCTTTCTGCTGATGGATGCATTGCGGAGACAATGAAACAATCTCTGGGGAGCCCTCTGCAAACCTGCGCTTGTCTTGAAACCTCAAAGGTCTCCAGGCTTTGCTCGTTCCTTGCCATCTCACAAGAACAAAACAATCACTAAAACCCCTTGTCTTTTATAAGCTTTTGGTTCCTTCTTCATAGTTTTTCCCCTAGTTTCACTGCCTGAGTCAACTTGTCCCACTTTTGGATTCCAAATGCTGCTGTATTTGCACTGAACGGGATGAGCAGAGGTGAGCAAACGAAAAGTTAATATTTCATCTTCTTTTTTTTTTTTGCAGAAAACATTTTCATAAATAGTACTCTGAAAAGGTTGCCATCATTTTATCAGTCAAAACACCTAAGATTCAAAAAATCCATTTCGTTTTGTTTCTTAAGGACTCTTATAAAAATCTTGATGAAAGATGCAAGTTCTGTTGTAACTGTTCACTTTCAGAGATTGTCCTCCTAACACTATTTCATGATTCAGGCAGCTTTAGTTTTGTTTGTCACTATGTCTTTATTAGAGATAAACAGAAAACAGATACACATGTAAGCATCAAATTATGCCCCTGGTCAAGAACAGAACACGTGATTACCGTGACTTTGATGTGTTTGCTATTGTTAGGCTAAAGTGTTTCTGAATATTAAAACCCAGTAATTTTATCTCAGCTTTCTGCTTGCTACCAAACAAAGTCTCAATACTACAGGTGCAAAGCTCCATAACTGAATGCACACAGATAATTCTACTGAATTCAGTGGAACATGCATGTCTGGAGACTAACGCGTAAAAAAATGCTCGCGAATGACATCTTATATTTAAGTTTACTTGGCTAACAGGCTTATCCTTCAACAAGATTTAATTCTTAGCATTGCTAATACCGTGACATAAAATCACAATTTTTTTCCCCCTCTTCCCTCTTCTGGAGTGAAAGTATGCATAGCAGAAACCTCACAGAAACACAGCGCATCGCTGCCATTATTTTGCCAGATTGCAGAACTATTCACTCTAAGCCAACATTTTCCTCATGCGCCTTTGTCGCAAAGTGTAGCAGATGAATGTTGTGGCCCTAAATCATGAGAGAAAACAAACAGCACTGATTTAGAAACCCAACACTTGCTGCTGGCACCAAACCCAGCATTTCAACAGACAATTAGCACATCTGATGTTTGCAGCTCCAGATACATTCTCATTAGAAGCTGGTTCCAAACCAGCATGCTGCTTCAACAAAGGATACAGAGGACCCAATTCTGGTCCTGCTCTAACCGCTGGCAAGCTCCCACAGTTTTCAATATTCAACTAGATTGGGTCCAAAATGCAGACATTAGATATACCATGAAAGAATGACTGTCTGGAATTTATTATTGCAGCAGATATAACACCAAACTGGAAATTTCACATAGGACAAAGAAAAAAATAAAAAAATCACATTGTACTTTTAGCTTGGATAGGTTGAAAATGATGTAATAGAAGTATTATGATTTATAACAAATTTATGAGCTATGCAGGCAAGCCATTCTCCAGGGATATATGTGGTAAATGGAGAATACCAGTGGCAAATAGAATTTACATCAAAGCAATCCTGCAAACCTCAAACACTTATTACTCTATTCATGACCTTTGTTAGTACACAGAAGTAGAATACAGCTTAACATAATGTTAACATTTACCTAAAATGATACATTTCTGTTTAAATGCTTACCGAAAATGAGATGAAAACTTTACGTAAAGCTACACAACACATATATTTTCGACATTACACATCATTATTTGAAAGCAAGCTGCCTTTAAAGGCTAATGTAAGTTTATTGAATCAATGCACTTCAATGCAAGGGGCTGTTTTTCTAATGAAATATCCATGGCACACCTCAGAGGGCATGATGTGAAGCCTCATGTAACGTGATTGCAGGCTCAGGCAGGTTTTTGGCCCTTTTTTGGTGGATGCTAGCCCACATAGCAGAGAGTAGCATGTAATTCACAGCTAACAGCAAAGTCCTTCTGCAGAGATGTGGATTTCTGTGCCGCTGGCCCCAAAACAATGTTATTTCATGCCCCTAAAAGGGGGGAATGAGCAGCCTCAGGGTAGTTTCCAGGGAACTTTTCCTGCTCTTTTGCAGTTTTTCTACTACTAGGTCTGATCTATGAAGGCATACTGTGCAGCAGCAAATATAGGCAATACCAGATGAAACTCTGCATTACACCAGCACACTAGATGATGAGGATTTTGTACAGATGCTTGGCAAGGAAGGTGTGTGAAGGGAGAAGGGGGGCTAGAGGTGTAGAATGCTTTGGCAGGGCCATGCAGCAGGTCATACTCTCCTTTGGCTTGTACTGCCTCTCTCTCAGATGGCCAGTGAAAATATTTATTACCTCACCCCCACTTGCTCTTTCCAGCAGGGCTAATTTGCTGAAGTTTTCTGGGCCTTGCACTAACACACAGTGCCCAGGAGAATCTGGCAGTGATCCTGGTTGTGCAATACCAATGGGTGTTCTGACCCAGTCTTGAGCAATCAAGGAGTCTTCTTTTTGTGGATGATGGATGTTACCAATCTTGCTTACACAGGTTGGGCTTCCCCTAGAAAATTCTCTAGATTTTTAAATTTTTTAAATTTTTTTTTACATTTCATTAGGGTTGGAAAGAATCTCTAAGATCATCAAGTCCAACCTTCTACCCAACACCTCCATGGCCACTAGACCATGCTCCAAAATGCCACAGTTACTTGTTTTTTGAACACCTCC
>WEIS01029831.1:0-12055 GCA_013389965.1 Todus mexicanus | reverse complement strand
TTTTTGTTTATTTGTTGTTTTTTCCTGGGTAAACCATCTGTGATGGTAAAGCAATGAGTTTCCATCAGGCCCCTGCTGACAGCGCAGCCTCTCAGCCCCTCTCTACCCCATCCTGGTTGTCTAAGTGTGGCTCTGGAACACGAGTGTCTCAGCCTGCGTGGAGGTGCTGGCCTAGTTCTTGTACCTTCTGGACACTAGAGGCCTCTAGATGCTCTGGTATGATTCTTGCTGGTGGTGGCAGTCCCGGGTAATTGCCATTTGCTTGGAGCAGAGGAGCAGAGTTGATGCTGTGCAGCTGACTTTTCTCTCCTCTCCAAATATTCTCCATTATGGCCAGTGCAAGTTCTAGTAAGGTACCTGGTGAGCAGGCAGGTGATGGGAGAGTATGGGCTGGGGGAAGCTGGTTCAGCAGAGACCAGGATTAATCTCCCTCTCAGCTGTCCATGTGTGTGCAACCATATCCAGGCAGCAGGCTATGTCTGGGGAGTTGATATGTCTTTGGACACCAACCAGAATTGTGCTTTTATAAAGTTATGAAACATGAAAATGAGCATTTTATAGCTGTGCTATAGCAAAAAAGTTAAAACCTGGAGTGGCCCAGTCAGTGCTGCATTTCTGTCCTCTCACTCCACGAACCCACACATCTTGAAGGCAAAGGGCTTTGAGGACAGCGCTGCCTAGAGCAGATTGGGGTACATCCCCCACCTTTGGCTTAGCATTCCATCCCAAAGTTTCTCCTGGGGACTTCACACTCAATTCCCTTGTATGCAGGAAAAGATTTTCCTTCTTTGAACTCCCAGCTCTGTTTTCTAGGAAGCCTTTCATGCTGCTGCCTGGCTGGGCTGGGGGATCTGCTCCAAAATGAAGTTTGCTAGCCCAGTGTTGTCCTCTCCCTGGATTTCCTCTGGGTTTTCCATGTCTCTGTCCCTCAGAAAGATTGCTTGTGGAGTTTCTCCAAGGGCTGAGGTTACTGCTAGGAGCAATGTGTGTGTTAGTTAACCTGGATCAATCCAGACTGCCTGGCAGCGGTCCCTGTATTACCCAACTTGCAAGAGGCAGCATGTTCTCCAAAAGTGCTGTCCTACTGAGATCCCAAACTTGCGTAGGACCCACCTGGGTAGTTGTGCTGCAGCAATTCCACTCACAGAGGGATCCTGAAGTTTCTATCCAGTTCTATCCCAGAGCAACCTATTCTCAATGTGTTAAGAGTTGCACAACTGGTGACAAAGACTGGGGCAATGTGGGAAATTTCAGACTGCCCTGGTTAAATGTGTCACCTTGGTGATATCCCAGCAAACACATCCATGAGTTGTAGTAAGCAGCTGAGTCAAAAGAGAACCAGCCTGGGAAACTGAGGCACTGACTAAGAACAGGAATTAAATGGTGTTTAGGTGTCTAAAGAGGCACCTGAAGAGCATCCCCCAGGCAAGGCAAACACCCATGGGGAGGGGTGAACTCCTGTCCCAGGCAGAGCCCCTGTGCAAGGTGGGAGGTGAAGGGCAGCACGAAGTCCTCTGACAGCCCTGATCGTAACCACATTGCTGCCACCTTCGGCCCCTGTGTCCAGAGAGGCTGTAAATGCTGGTTGCTGATAATCGCTGCAATTAGTGTGCAACATGCTCCTGCTTAACAGGGTGTTTCCAGTTGCTTTAGCAGATGTTGGGGTGCAGTTCAGCTGCTGGCACCCCGAGGAGGATGAGGTGTAGCACTGTGGCTCTGAGCTGCTCCTAAAGACACCATCCTGCTCCTTTAAGTAGTAGCCAGAAGCTTTCTTAAATATTATCATCTTACCAAAAGAGGGAGAGGGGGAGGAAAAAAAAAAAGAAAGTGTTTTGGCATGAGAACAATTTCTCCATTACCTCAATTAGTTCAAATGATCTGGAAAGGTTCTCTCTGGAGAAATCAAGCGAAGTCTCAGCCAGCAGCGGGGCTGGTGGCTGGTTGGTTGCTGTAGGTGTTGATATGAGCATTAGTCAGCAATGTAGATTGCAGTGAAGTCAGTCAATATTGCTGTCGCTGCTGTCTGGGTACAGTCATAAATTAATTAATTATATCACTGTGGTAATTGAAGGCCTTATTCTCTCTAGGATTCTGGCTCTGGCACCTCCCTGCCTGTTTCTGAGGCTGTCCATCAATTCAGTGAGGTCTTGCTTTTGCTGAGATCATTATTTCCTGAAATACTGTGAAGTCTCTCCATAAAAAGGAAAACTTTTGGCTTTTTTTTACCCATCTTCATCCTTTTCCCTGTTGCCTGTAGGGAGGGAGAGCAGCAAGTCTGGGAAAGAAAGAGGAGAATAAGGATGGCATTTCCAGCTTCAGGATTTTGATGGTGTCTGTTTGCAAATAGACATCAAACGGATCCTCAAAGTCCCTGAACTGGTGATAGGTCCCTACGGAGAGGTGGATTAATTGCTCCCTATGCTCCAAACCAGCTCTTTTCCTACAGTAGGGTTGAAAAAACCCCAAACACTAGGAGGGAGGAAGGTTGAGATGACCAAACAGGCTGAGAAAATTCATGGGCTGGCTCCTGCGCTGGTGTAAATTGGTGTCCCTGCGCTGGCTCTGGTGGAGCCATGCCAAATTCCACCAGCTGAAGGTCTGGATTGCATAGTCTACCTATAAAAATGGTGTTTAGGATATCTTGGCAAAAGAAGGTATTTTTGCAACCCGCTTCTAACTGGGCGGTGCTGTGTAGGGATGAAATCCAGTTACACTGGTGAAAAAAAACCAATGCCCACTAATAAGGCTAAAAGAAAAATTACCCCCCAAGCCTGTGGAGCAGAGCTTTTCTTGTAAGCCTGCTTTGTTACAAGGTACCTACTAGAAGTTGTTGGACACAGGGATTCACACAGAACCACAGTGAAGAGGTGGAGCCCCTGTATTTCCAACACTTGTTATTGATTGTGAGCTTCCCAGCATGCGATGTTATGGTTGGAAGTCTCCGCTCTGAAGTTACCTTCATTCAAAGTAGCAGTGGAAAGATTTTGGGGCTTTCTGCATAAAAATTAGACTTTTATTCCTGGTCTTTGTGATTATTCGTAGTGGTCCCAAAATCTGAATTCAGGCCTAAGACTCACAAAGGTGCAGACTGGTGAAGAGCACAGGGCTTTGGAAATCCCTGAACCCCGGCAAGCGTCACAGCTCCAGCATGAATGGACCTATGCTGGGGGAATTGGTGCCTCATCTAGTGCTCTTATTAAACTCTGGGTAATTGAGTAGGGCTTTCTGGCTGTACCCAGCTGGATGGTTCCAGGCACAGGCAGCAGAAGGGAAGGGAGCATCCCACTGATACCAGCCTTTTGAAGTCCCTCTTCCTCCACTGCCATCCCTGTTATTCTGCCTGGTTGTAGCCCAAGGCCTTTCCCCTAGATGTTTCTCAGCTCGTTTTAACTGCTGGGAGAAGCAGGAGGGAGGCAGAGCCAGCAAGGATGACTCCAGGGCATAAGACACATTCCTCCAGGTTAGCCAGCGTTTCCAGGCCTTTCAGAGAAAAGCCTCAATTAACCAATAACCAGCCAAGCATGGCAAACCCAGAAGCAATAAGTGCTTCTTATGGCTTCAGGGCCAAAGGCTAAAATCTGCTCAAGGACCTAAATTAGTCATCTAATTGGGATTTCTGTCCATCCTTATCCTGCTCTGGGTGCTCACAAGAATAAGATCAGTGACAAATTCCCAGTTCTTCTCCACCATCACCTTTCCTTAACAAGCCTGTCTAATTAATGCTGTAATGCAATAGGACTGAAGTCTGCAAGGGTGGAATCTAGGCTTGAGCTGTCTTCTCATCCCATGATTTTGACCAAATTGCATTGATTTACATCAAGGAAATGTTGAGCTCTTCCTGTTCCAGGTGGGACAAGCTAAGGGCAGCCCACCACAAAAGTGGGCTGAGTGGCAGTGTTAGGTCCTAGGCTGGACTCGATCTCAGAGGTCTTTTCCAGCCTTAATTATTCTATGAAAATCCCCCACTTTCAGCACATGGAAAGGAAGGGTGGTGCTGAGGGGGGCTGTGAAAACTTGCTCTGGAAGATGTCTCACAGCAGAGCTTGTGGGACCAAACGAATGGGGAGAGCAAGTCATGTCGTGGGAGGAAACCCTCAGTGCAGAACAGACATCTGCTCAACACGTGTGGAAATAGTTCGGTAATCTCCACAGTCGTGGTTGTCCTCAGCCCACCTCTCATGGTGGGAATGCTCAACAGAAAAAGAGAAGCTGCGTTCCCTGGGTTTATTTTGCTTTGAAGGCAAAAGTGGAAGCAAAGAGTGCCAGCATCCAGCCCCCTCAAAAAAAAAAAGAGAAGCTAATTCTGCAAAGACTGGAGAGCGCGTATCTTCATGTTGGAGGAGAGGTTTCATTCCAGATTCAGTGAGGCCATGTGTGGTTTTGCGAGCTATCGCAAGCAGAACAAGGTTGTATTTCCCTGTCCTGTGCAGCCAGTAGCCAGGAGAGGACACAGGGAGGGGCTGCAGGGCCAGAGCTAAAACCCTCCAACCCCCTTGGAGGCATGAAAAATCCTGAACTGTAGTATGGATGGGGTGACCCTCAGAGGTCAGCTGGCCCATTTCCCTTGCCCCAAGGTAAAACCAGTGATAACTAAGCCATTCCTGATTAATTCTTGCCCAGAATGTCACGAATGTTGCTTGTGGGGTTGAACCACAAAGACTCGCAGAACATTCAGCTAGGCCTTAGCTAGGCCCATGTCCTTCCAGCCCAGCTGGGCTGTCCCCTGGGAGATCCGTCACCAGGGCAGCCAGAGCATCTCTTATTTTTTTATTGATTGAAACTGCACCAAAAGGAATTCAACTCTGGTGAAGTTTTTAAAAGAGCCTTTGGGGTCTTAGGAGAAGCAGCTGCTCTATCTTGTGTGAACTGCTCAGGAAGAGTCATCATCCTTGACCATTGCTTTTACTTTTTTTTTAAAAACACCCCTTGTTCTAACATTTCCTTTGGACTTTTAGCGATCAAAATATGTTGCCCAGAAGCTGAGAGGGTTGAAGAAATTTGGAGGAAAAAAAATACCTATTTTTTCTAGGAAAGGAAAGATGTAATAAAAACCTTAATGCCATCAAACCCCAAACTTTCCATTTAAAGATTAAATTAATAGGTCTGATAGGAACTAGCAATTCCCTGCTTGAAATGCATAAATACATAACACACTTTCACTCCGAAAGCATTTAAAATTCTATATTTAACAGAGGAGTATAGGTAAATCTAAGCCAGTAAAAAGCAGAGTTGCAGTGAGCAGCAGGAGCATAATCCCTGTTCTTTAAGAAACTACAGTAATNGACCAGGTTGCTCCAAGCCCCGTCCAACCTGGTGTTGAACACATCCAGTGATGGAGCATCCACAGCTTCCCCGGGCAACCTGGGCCAGGTTGTTCTTCAGCTGAGCCAGATGATGTTCTCCTGTGCATCTCGTTAATCTCAGCAGTTTCCTCACCTTCTGAAACCAGCTGCTTTGCATGAAGTCCCTTCTCTAGGTGAAGTCCATTCCCACTGCCCCAGGTCCGCTCTCCCCATCCCAGGACTGATAAGCTCTGGCACTGTGGCTGCTGTCAGGAGCTACCGACCTTCCCAGGGCCGCCTCTGCGGCAGCTTGGTGAGCACGGCTCCTGAAGGGGGCTTTCTTAGTATTATGATTTTGTGGTCAAAAGGTTGCGTATGCTATTTTTTTCTGATGCAGAGGCTTAGAAAGAGTGGAAAGCAAAATATTTTGATAATTATTCAGGCCAGCGGGTTACATAAAAGGTTCCATAGCCCTCTGCATCAAACCTGAACAGTTCAAACCACAAATTCTGTTTTTGCAGCCATAAAACATTCAGAGAGAAAAAAATATATATATATATTTAAAAAAATTTAAAATCCATTTTCCATTTGCTTGAAACTTATAAAATTTTATGTGGTGAAAAATGACAGTTTAGTCCCAGAAGGAAACTGCCCAGAGAGACTTGTTTCGTAGGCACAGTGTGATCAAGAAACAGGTCTGGAATTGTGTCCTTAGTCACAGAAACGATGGACGATGTCACGGAGCAGCAGGCAAAAGCTGCCACGGTGAAGGTCATCCCAGTCCTCCTGGGAAGGGCTGTTGCTAGTGTGGAGCCTCCTTTGCTCCAGATCTTCCTAACTGACCCAAATACTCTGAAAATCACAAAAAATAGCAGGTGCAGTGCACGGCTTTCTGGCTGTTAATGAACACAAAGATATCTATACAAACAGTTCCCACTAGGTAACTACTTTTGCTTTCTAAGTACAAGATAGCCTCCATAATTTGGAGGCTACGATGCACTTTCTTTATGGGTTTTCTGCCTTGGAACGTTAAAAAGTCATCTCATCTCCTGAAAAGACAGGATGAAGAAATATGTTAAAAATTTCCCAATAGTCAGCCACAAAAACACAGACTATTACCAACTAAAAACCAACATTATTCCCCCTGCGTGTTAGAATTTGACACTTCTGGGGACTGGCAACATTTTTTCAAAAGAAAATTAAAGAAAAATTAAAGAATAGCTGCTTTTCCTTTTCCATTTGCAAAGGGGAAAAAAAGCAAAAAAAACTCATTTTGTGCTCTTTTTACATGGGAAACATTAAAAAGTCATCTAATCTCCTGAAGCTAGCATTAATTAATGAGCAAACGTGAGATCTGGGAAGAGCCGTAAAACCATAACCTAGAATTTCTGTAGCGCGATTCACAGTCGTGACACGTTTAAAGCCATAAATGCATTTTGCTTGGTTCTGTAGGATTCATAATTAGCATCTGGAGAAGAAATCTGTGCAGCAGGGAAACACGGGCCTTCTCTTTTGAAAAAAATCCTTCAGCATTAGTGGTTTTCTTGGGGATGGGGATGCGTTAAGCTGCATCTGGAAGCTCCAGCCCACCGTGTAGAGCCACCCCACAATCTGCCTCTGTGGTCAGCTCTGAAATATCCAGTCACTCCTCAACCAAAGCTACTCAACCATATATATGTATTTTTTTTCCTCTTTAGAAATTTTGCAACCCAAGGAGCCGCCAGTATTTTTGAATACCAACTTTGTACCTGGGAGATTAACTCTTGGCATGACAGGGTACTTTCTGAGACAAGCAGGCTTCAGTCAAGCCCCATCCAGCAATTCAGTAGCCAACAAGCCAGGTTAGGCTGGGCTATTATTGACACACCTCAGAAACCTATCTGAGACCTACCAGGAGCTGTCACCCTGCTCAGAGCTACATCCTTCTTTATGTTTGGTCACCCAGGAGTGTGCTGAGCTTTGTGACGATCTCTGTCTTGTTGCTGGTTCTCCTGCCCCCTTCCCAAGGGGACGTGTGTGGTGCAGCAGAGGGTTCAGCGCTGAGCTCTGCAAGGTCACTTGCTGGTGTTTCAGGCATCCGCTTACTGAGAAATGCTTTGCAGATGGGGAGCGATGTCCTCAGAGAGGTTTTGCAACTCATGGGGAAGTCACAGACGCTGTGTGGTGCCTCCCAACACCTGAAGTGCTGAAAGCAAGCATGTTTTGCACCAACTGGAGCTCTGTACATGCTAAAGGGATCATCCCCTGGCTGATTTATTGCTGTAGACTCGCAGAGCAGAAATTGCTGCCAGCTCGTTGTCTGCCAGGATGGGAGCTGAGCAAAGACAGGAGAAATTGTTCTCAGAAACTGCCCAGTGGAAGTCTGAAGTCAGAAGGGAGTCCAGGAGAGCGTCTACACCGTGGACTGAATTGACCGATTGTGGTTGTGCAGCCTTAGCTGAAGGAGTTATTATTTTCATGTCTGGTAATAAATAGAATAATGGACAAAAAGCCCAACTCCCTGCATGAAGGCTGAGTAAATGAGCCTGGTACTGTGGTTCACTGCAGGATTTGTGGTTTGGGACCTTCTTCCAAGCTGTGAATCAACACGTAGAGCAGATCCAGGGCAACTCGTGTGGCTGGGAGGACTCAAGGGTATCCCTGGTTTCTCTCTTCCACCTCCACAAAATACCCTTCACTATCTCCCAGACGTCCATAGGATGGTCATTATCGTAGGGTGGACATCACCTCAACTTCCTCCTCCATGTCCTCCATAGATGGGAACATGCACGAGACATATGAGAGCTGGACTCTACAGCTGGCTCATCCCTCTGGATTTTATCACCATCTGATAAAGCCCCTCTGGTCTCTGTTTGTTTTAAATCCTTGTTGGGAAACCTCTTCAATAGTAACTCAGCCTCTGACAATAAGCACTTAGAAGAGCTGTCCTCCCAGTGTGGGGCTGTCAGCCATAAGTCAGTGGCGGCACCATTAACATAACCCAGGTGTCTTCACTCTCATTTCCAGACACTAACCTCTGGGCAGCAGCTCTCCCTGCAGACAGGCTGCAAGATGAAATAACTGCTGAGAGCAGCATGAAGGTACTTCTTTGCGTTAAAAAAAAATCTTCTCTTGCAACCTATCAAAAGTAAAAAAAAGGCAGTTCTCTGTCTCTGGTGTTCCTGAGCAGAGCCGTCTGCGGTCTTGGGACTAGATTGGCACCTTCTAGATGTGATATGATACATGAATATCCTTCAATATGTGGTCAGGCCCTTGAGGTCTTCTTCTGAGCTATCCAACACCATGCAGAGATGTCACTTCTCCAGCACTGCTACTGGTCCAGGATTTTGAGAGGCAGCAGCGGAGCTCAGGTGGGTCAAGCTCCTATTGCTTGTACCACACCAGTGGGCTCAGGCTTTCAGGGATTTACACGTGTAGTTGCTTGAGATCACTGGGTATTTTCCGGAGTCCAAGAGAACAGATCCCCGAGGGATATCTTGCGAAGCCACAGCTGGAGGAGAGGTGTATGGGTAAACACTGCTTACTTGGGCTTCTTTACTGAATTATTTTCTAGGAGTTAATAAAGTGATGCCCGCATGTCCGTCACATGATTTGTGTAACCATCTGTGTTTTCAGCATCCTTTTCTTTTTATTCACCTTGTTTTGTTTTGTTTTGTTTTAATGCTAACAGCACTGAGGCTTTTGGTGTTTGCTTCTTTTGCAGTATTTTTTTTTCCTCTTGGGAAAACACGTTTTATCCTCAGAAGAGCTCTGAGCTGAGCACTGCCTGCCCTAGCTTCTCCTCTTCCTCCAGTGTCAGTCTCCAGCTGCTTTCACGAGGCAGGGAATAGCTCAAAGTTTGATGAGTAAGTTTGAGTGGAAAACTTTGATTTGTTTTATTTGTTCGTTTAATCCCTCCCTTGCTAAGGTGGTTGGGGTTTGGGTTTGTTTTTTTTCTTTTGAAGGGGAGCAGGCTGCTCGCTTTGAGTGATCAGCTCTATTATATTTAGTTATTACCTGTATCTCTAAATTCCCAACAGATGTGTATGCTAAATGAGCTTGCCAGCCTAACGAGCTTCTGAGATTTAATTGAGTGCTATAGATACTGCTAAATCTCTCCGCAAAAATCCGCCCAAACTAAGGCTGAAACAGAGATCATGAGACCATTCAGAAAAATCTGTCCCTTCTCATTACCAGATGAAGGCTTTTTCCGTTAGAGGCTCCACGGGCTTTTAAATCATCTGCTTCATTATTGATGAGAAAATTGAATTATTTTAATCTGCGGGTTATTTTAAGGCTTTGACAAGCGGTTAAACCACCGTGCTAATCCCTAATCCCTGGATAATCATCACCCAGCAATTTTAAAGTGCAGTCTCAGAGAATTACAAGAGGAGCCAGGAGTAAAGCAATCAGAGACTGCACATCAGAGGACTTGCATTATTATTAGCATTACCTATTATTATTATTATTATTATTATTATTATTATTATTATTATTTAAAGTGCACCTCTGGCATGTCTCACAAAACCCTTTTCCCCATCTGTTCTGCATGGAAATTTCCAGGAAAGAGGCGAAGTCCATCACCCAAAGAAGAACAATGTTGAGGGTGACTTTAATAAAATCAAAATAATTGTTCCTTAAATAAAAATCAAAATCACACCGTTTGCCACACATTTTAATGCACAGAAAGTATTGCGTAATCCCCAACCGCCAGGCGAGCCAGGAATACTGTATCCCTTTATTCTCCCAGTTTAATAGTTATAATTAGAACCTTTCCTATACAGTTTCTATATCTACGTGTAGTTTAAAAAAAAATTAATAATCCCTCTTGTCTTTCCCAATAAACTGAAGCATTGCTGCTCGTGCTGAAGGGAAACAATTCAAGTGAGAAATGCAGACACTGGGTTTTCAAGAGGAAATTTATTTATTTATTTATTTTCTTTCTTTCTTTCTTTCTTTTTTTTTTTTTAGGCAGAAAAATTCTCCAAGTTGCGATGCTCTCACTTGGCAGCACTTGGCATTTTGTCCATGCTCAGGTGACTGTGGAGGCAGAGGGTGACTACAAAGCAAACAAGGTGAAGCTGGGTAGAGAGCAGCAAACAGGTGGAGCACACACACATCTTGGTAAAGTGAGATGGGCAATGAAATAATGCAGCGAGGTGGCAAAATAAGACCTGGTTTAGGGGAAAAATAAACCCACCCAGCAGCCCAATGGGAAAGTTATGTTGGAAAAGAGCAGGAGCAAGAGACCCATGACCTCTCATGGCCATGAACACCACGACAGCTTCCATAGGTAGTGTGGTCTGGGTTTACATCTCCCAAAGACAGAGATGGCTGCTTAATTCTGCTTAAAATAGCTCTAGCAGGATCAAATCTCCCGGGGATGATGCATCTCACCTTTCTCTCCCTAAAAAGGAAAGCTCTCTCCTTGCTTAAAATCACAGGGGATGGTAAAGGAAAAAAATCTAAATTTTGGACTTCTTCCTAGGCCAACGAAACTTATTATTGACGCCAGTGCACACGAGGGTGTCCTTCATGGTTGCACACACCCTCGTGTACACATTCGTGTTCCACAAGCCTTTCTTTCGAATTCTTTTCTTTTGTTATTGCAGCTCATTTTTCTCCCCTTGTGCTCTGCGTGTCAAAAGATGATTGATACGCATAGAAGCGGGCCCTTAAAAACACAAATCATTCCGTGAGGTTCCTCCTAGAATCAAAGCACGTGCACACCCCTAGCTAATTAGACTGATTGATTGATTGATTGATTGATAACAGTCCTACCACCCACCCAAGGAGCTCAGAGCCTCTGACGGTGGCAATGGAGGGAAGGTGGCAGCTGAAGGAGGGGAGGGTTTGGCTTTAAAAGTTCATGGCATAAAACTTATTTGTGTGTATTTATGAAAAGAAGATGCAAAGTGGTTTTTTTTTCCTGTTTTGTGTTCGTGTTAAACAAAAGGAACTGGTTAACGGGAGGGGAAGAGTTAAGGTCCATTCTGGGTAAATTTAGGAGGTTCAAGCTGTTGAAAAAGGCAAGTGTGGTGGAGTATGTCACCATGATAATGGCAAAGGTCTTGCCTCACCCCCAAGCGCTGAGGGGAGACCTGCCTTTTTGCTGTGTCCAGCCTTGCAGTAAGCTGGGATAAGACATTTGGCTGTGATTTAGACACTATTTTTCAAAATCTTTTACAGTTTTTTCTTTTCCTTTATTTTTTTTCCCCCCTTCTTTTCCCTCCCTCCTCCAATCCCACCACCCTCCTCACTCTGGATTTATGGGTCAGGAACCCTCAAACTTGTCCTGATGGATTAAGCAGAGACAAGTTGTATCGAGTAAATTAAAAATGAAATAGTTACAGCTGCTGGAATAGTCTTGAGGCCAGAGGAGGTAAAAGACTTTCTACCCTCCAGGGGCCTGGAAGTAATCTGTGAAGCACCAACTGCTTAAATGAAGACAGCTTGAGTGAGGGCTGATGTCCTGAAGATGGAGAGAGTCCAACATCACTGAGCTTAGCATGGTTTAAGGGAAACCAAGGGAGCAGACACCCTCCAAGCCCTCCTTGCTCCCAGTGTCCCTAAGTCCTACAGCCAGGAGGGGACAGTGAAGAGGGCATTTGAGGACAAGCAATCTCGGGGATTTTGTTTCTGTGACTGCGAATCTCTGCTGTATGTCATCGAGCCATGGGCCTCAAAGCCAGAAGTTGTCTTGAGGTTTTCCATGCACCACGCAGGACTGAGAGCCCTGCAGAGCTGAAGGCAAAGACTGGCGAGGTCATCAACACTCCAGGTGAGGTTGGCTG
>WEIS01029814.1:0-10583 GCA_013389965.1 Todus mexicanus | reverse complement strand
AAAAAAAAAAAAAAGAAGGAGGCAAAGCAGCTCCCTATTTGATGCAGAGCACAACGGTGCTTTAGGTTCTTTGATTTAACAACCCTCAGGCAGAACAACTCTGCTATGGGACGAATTGCACCTGGCCGTGGAAGAGGAGACATTTTCTCTCTTACAGATATTTAGGGGTTTTTCCATCCCTCCACTAAAATCAGGTTCAAGGCAAAGCATGTCTTTTGCTCCCTTGCCTGGTGAATAGGCAGTGAAATGCTAGGGAGTGGTGGCCCATCGTGCTCACTAGCTCAGCAGTCACAGCTGCTCTGTGGCTACTGCGACATGTCTCTACTTTACTAAACCTTGTAATATTATGATGTGGGACCCATAATCTTTTAGTACAGATCCAGCTTGGTTCCCTTCTGCTGAGACATCTACACTGAAACAGTTTGAGAACTGATAGCTTTCAGATCTACAGATTACTGTGAAGTTTCTGGGCCCAGACACAAAAGCAAGTTCCCGCAGTCTAAAAAGTTTCCAAATCCCACCTAGGCTGTGGTAAATGTCCAGGTACAAGCACTTAAACCGTGACAATACACAAATTTTCCACTTAGCACAGCTTTCCTTCATTGCAAGCTGAAAGAAGTTGTAATTTTAGCAGATATTCTTTGGTCCTTCTGCAACATGCAGTGAGGTGCCACATTTCCCGGGCTCTGCACCGCTGTGCTCCTGTGGTGAAAGCCAGCTACAAGGAAATCAGTTCCTCAGCTCATCATACTCTTTCCTCAAAGTTTTTACACTCATTCATGCACATCAATTGTATTACCCCAGTATTCCAGAGCCACCATACTTTGAGAGACAGCACAACCATGGCTTAGGACTACTTAAAGCACTCAGAAGGTCCAAGGAGGTTGCCAAACTTGGCAGCACTTTCTGCTCTGTCTACTTAAGCAAAAAAGAAATAAAAATCTTGGGCTTGTCAGTGTAAAGTAGTTACTTAAATTGTGGCTGAGATTTTTCAGAGACATGCACTAGATCCAGAGCTCCTTGTGGACGGTGTTGGCCAAGGTGTGTATGTGTGCCAGCCGCCTTTGCAATCCGGAGCTACACACAAAGCACTGCCTCGACCTAAGGAACGAGTCTCTCTTGCCCTCTAGCATTTGTTACCCCAAATCTTTTAGCATTCCTCAGCTAAGCTCACCTCATTGCTCTCCCTGTGCCGACTCAGCGGCTCTATTAGCACTCGTTTGTTTGCTCTGAAGCACGTTCCTCCGCTTTGTTTCTTCGGACCTAACATGTTTATTTTTCGCCTCTTTTCTCCCTCCACGGGGTGACAGCTATTTTATCACCTACAACAAGAAATGCTGAGCCTGTTGTGCAGGCAAAACATTTGCAAAGGGGCAGGGGGTACACAGAAAGCAGTAGGAAATTGATAAGGGCTGTAAAGTAGCTTTATAAAAATGCCGACAAGCCTGTTCAGGGCACAGAGCACCTGCACCTCTGCCCCCGGCAGTGCTTCCTTCAGATGCTCCTATTGTTTTCATTACTATTTGTGACTTGATCATTAATAAATTACTTTTTTTTTTTCCTGTTGCAGCCACCAAGGGAGCCAGCAGGTGCACCACTTTTACAATTAGCCCTTCGTAATGCATGGCTGGCAAGAAAAGTTGTCCACAAGCTGCAGAGTTTACCAACTGGATTTCTGCTTGACGGCCACAGCACTTGGAGCAATTAGAGGAGAATTTGCAGGAAGCACCTTAATGCATCTGCTCATGTGGCTGAAAACTTTGATGGAGGAGCTGAATCCCAAACTTGGAGTCCTGCTCCTGAAACTGGGTGATAGAAGCAGAGGGAGAATGTGCAGGGCAATTGCAGGGTGAAGAGAGCAAGCTCTGCCTTTTTAAAAACATCCTTGCTACCACCTATTACACCATCCTGCTTTGGTTATGCTGTAGTACACATTTCAGATAAAATAACTGATGGGACTAAAAGGCTGGTAAAATGAGGCTAATTTCGGCTGCAGAAGAGGCAGTACAGCAGCAAAAGGAGAGAACTGCTTAACTCCATCTTTCCATAACAGTCTCCCCACAGGCAAGGCTCTGTCTTTGCACTGTAGTGTTGTTCTCTGCGTTTGTGTTGGTAAAATTGTGGATATACTGAATTCCCCTTATAATATGATATTACTTCTATACCATCATAACTGCACGATCTTACAGAATGGTGTGGTGTTTGAGCAGCAGTTAGGGGGTGGGGCATTTAAGCTGATTTTGAATGGATCAGATCAGGGGCTGACAGCATTGGGAGTGAAGATGCTTTTGCCTCCAGTGTGAAGCTTTCCCGCCACAGGAAAAAAAACAAACAGCAAAACAACAAAATACAAAACAAAATGAAGAGGAGAAAGCATAAATGATTTGGTAATGCCCAAACAAGGTGAACACAAAGTGAAAAAATCCAAGGCAGAGTGACTTACCACAGATTTGAGACCTGGCATAGAGTCAAGGAGAGCCAAGAAGTGACATATCTGCTTGTGACAGTTTTCGTTCCATCCCTATGAGCTCGGGTGCTTCATGCAGTTGTGGTGAAAAAGCACATTGGGATCTCTGTTAGGGAAACCCAGTTGGAACACACAGGTTCTGGAGGAAGAGAAAAGAAAAATAAATTAAAGATAGCATATCATATTCAACCCCACCCAAACCAGAGCTTGCACAGAGCAGACCTGGCTTCATCAACTCTGCTGTCCTGCCTTTGGTAGCTGCTACTGTCGGTAGCAGCTGGAGGAGTAGGCACAATCCCTGCAGCAGGTAAACCTGGGATAATCTGCCCCTTCCACTGCTACAGATCAGGCTCAGATCTAGAGACGGATTCACATGGTAAAAAGTTGTCTCCAAAATTTCTTTCCATGAAAGGTAAAACTTAACACTCTATCAATGGCTTCCAAAGAACCATCCAGGCTCCTTCTTGTGTTGCTAATTTGAACTGGAAAAGAAAACAACCTTTAAACAAATTTAAAAATAACAAACCTGGTCTTCTTGGTTTCTGACTTTACAGGATAGTAAATCCAGAATTTCAGAAGACTGTCTTAATACATCTGCAGGTTACCATGAATTGAGCACAGCAACCATCTGAAATAAGAAAGACCTCTGCAACTGATTTGAAACAGAGATCCAGATCTCTGGTGAGGATTCTAATCACTGCATGATCGGGTCACTCTTTGAGACCCAACAAGCATTTCCTCCGAAAAAGAGCAGAATAACTCTACCAGCAGAGACTGCAGAGTTGTGTCAATAGATTTCGTAGGAAGTTTAATGGATGGAGACAACACAAGGACACTTTGGGAGAGGAATCCTGTCTGTGCCTAATCAGCAAATCCATGTCACTCAGTTCACATTCAGTGCAGCTTCTGTTACCTTCCCGAGGAAGAAAAAAAACGTATTGAGGTGAAAAAAAAAAAAAGAAAAAGAAAAATTTCACACGATCCAGGAGACTTCCAGTAAAGAAAATTTAAGGCAGGACCAGTTAGGAAAATGTTTTAATAGTAAATCCAGTGAAGACTTGACTCAGAATCACAGAATGAGGGATTTCTAATGGGGGCAAACGCAATGTCTTCTGCATAGCAGAGATATACACACTCTGATAGCACTGCAGGTATCATGGTCATGTCCTGCCTGTGATGTTATCCCAATTTTCCTGTTCTCTGGGAACTCCAGGACAAAGGATCAACGGAAGACAAATTTCCATCCTGCAGATTTTAGTCTGTAGTCCATAGGACTGAGCTGGCAGGCACCACCTGTACTAAGTTTCTCCTGTACATAGCCAGGATCCCCCCACCAGAAAGATAATAGTCTGAAATGATTTGCAGAATTATTTATGTTACTTATTTGTAACAACACAGAACCTCATTCAAAATAAAAGAGGAAAGCTAAAAGCAAATTCTCCTTACCAGATTTTTGTTGCATGTGCTCTAAAAGGAAAAGAAAAAAAATCAAACCTAAAAGGTTTTTTGAAAGCAGGGAGAGGAAAATCACAGTGTGATTAAACACAATTCAATACGTTATATAAATAAAGGGCAGAACAGTAAGAAAAAAAAAAAAAAAGAGAGAGAGAAAGGACTGAAAATTTAGAAAGGGAAGCGTGATGGAACAACAGCATGAAAAGATGGGGTGCAGCTAAAGTCAGAGTGCAGTTTCAGCTCAGCTTCAAAGTCAGTCCTCTATTTAGCAAAAATCGGTCGCCCAGCTCTGAGCCTGGGCCATACAGTTGTTGAAGTATGCAATTCAAAAATGAACGAAGAAAATACATGCTCCCCAGTGCACCTCAAACACACCATTTTCCCACTTTAGAAAACACTGATGCCTTCCTTTTCTCCTTCTTCACTTGCACAATTAACAAGGCTGCCTTTGTGTGTTTGCTTTGCCTGGCTGTGAGCGTTACCCTCACCCCAGGAACGACGGCTCTGTCAGAGGTGAGGGACCAGGGCAGGGCTGGGGCTCCTCACGCTCCCCCCGGCCCCAGCGCAGCTCGCTCATGGCAGCAGCTCTCATACGTCTTGTTGAGGCCACATATTGTTAAGCCATTAGACTTTCTCCTGCTACCAACACACAGAGCCCCTTAGCTCCTTCCTTTTGCTTGACCTGAACTATAGGTTCCGCTAGCAGTAAACTCAATCACTGTCCTTTCCAAGCCTGCTATTAAACCTTGGCTCTAACCAGCCAAGAAATTAATCTCTGGTGCCCGACCTCTCGCAGCCCCAGTGTGCTCTACAGCAGCTATACACAACCTTTGACCTCCATCTGCATGGCGTCATCCATAAACAAAAGTGTCTTGTGGAGTCCATTGAACCTCAGCCAGTCCCTCACTAACATCATCTGGAGAAAAAACAACAGAGCAAGAAGCTTTTCAGCTTGGTAGTTTCACATTCTGCTGCCAAATCCTACCCTTGAATGGAAAATAACAAAAAAAACCCAGAACTTCATGTCTCCAATGTGCAATTTCTGGGGTTCATGTATATATGCACTTTGGAACAGGTGAAAACCGTTGCTTCCTCCAGTTGCCAGATCCTGTTATTGAGTGAGACGACACCACACATCCCTCTTCTCTACATATCTGGAACGCGTGTCACTCCGGCAGTATTGCTTGTTCCTGAAGAGCGACTAAATCATTACACATTTGTTAATCCATCATTCATCCTGACAGTCGTTGGTGCATGTTGACAGCTCTGGGCAGAGGACAGCAACCAAACCCAGGCAAGCTTTACATTCAGATTCTATCTAAAGCACCAGCATCTCAGGCAGGTTAGGTCTGTCTCCAGTAATTTTATTTCACTGATAGTTACAAGGATTGCTGCAACATCAACTGCTCTCTAGAGTGCCGAGGAAGGATCGAGACCTCTCTGCGCCAAGCACAGCAGCAAACAGATAGGAAGAGCATCCATCATGAAAGAGATGCCCATATGAATAAGTGGGACACAAAGGAAGCATTTTTCCCAATTTTACAGGTGACAAATCAAGGCTGAAAGCAATAAATCAATTTTCTTGAGGGCATGTGGGACATTCACAGGAGAAATAACAACTAAACCTCAAATCTTAATCCACTGCCCAATCCTTGGTCTGCTAAGACAACTGATAAAGTCCAAGAGGAACCATATTCATGTGCTTTGCCACATGGCAGAGCAAAACTGATTCTGTCCCACTGAAAACCCTAAGGTCATGTAGGCAGAAATTCAACCGTGAGAAGCACTGAACTTGAACCCAAACGCAGGAGGGTTTAGCGTGGCTAATCAGTCGCTTCAGGACTGACACAAGCTAAGATTTTTTTCTAACCACAAACAATAGAAGATCTCCCCCTGTTTTATAACGCTGTCTTTTCTTTTCCATATAAGCTGTTCAGCAGCCGCCAACTGACTGCTTTGCTATTTTAGCAAGGATCAGTTTATCTTGTACAATTTTCAGAAGTTCTCCAGAGACCTTTCCCCTCTCACTAGGCACAAACACACAAACACTTGACTTGGCATTTACCATGAGTAAGGAGACAAAAGCCCCCACCATGGTGGGGAGGGGAACCTCGTAAAATGTTTCTCCTTGGAGAGTCCCACCTCCATCTGCTTCTCTACCCCTCAAATTCTCTGCCTTCTCAGTTGTGTTGGAGGCTGAATTGACTGCATATATGGTTGTGCTCTGACCCAGAGGGTGCAGGGGTGTGACAGCAGAAACAATAACCAAGTTTGTCTGGTTTTAAAGTCCAGTATCACTTGTGCATACAAGGCAAAATTAACAACCTTCCTCCTTCTGCCTTTCTACTGGAAAATACCAGACAGTGAACTCACCGCCTGTTCTCATCACCCTGTCACTGCACAGCAGAGGCTCTCACAGTGGGGTTGCAGGTCTCCAACGAAGACGTGATTGCAGAAACGCCTCCCAACCTCAAGGGCAGTTGCAAGCCCAGAAGTAAGAAAAAAAAAGATCACCAGCCAAACTGTCCGGGCAGTCCTGCTACCGAGCCTTCTAAAGAGTAGCCCTTGGCTGATTCCTTTTACAGGTCTTTGCTCAACCTGCCTCCCTTCTTGCAGATTCCAGCCAGAAGCACGAGAAGACACGATCCTTTTCACTGTGGAATTCCTGTCCACAACTATTCCTGCTCAATAAGCTTTGTCACAGACTTGAAACTATTTCTGGAAGCTTTAAAAATATATCTAAGGGGCACCTTTCCTTTTTACCCAGACACAGCATCTTTTTATGTTTAATAGAGAGATTTTTTAAAAAATAAATTATTTCTGCTTAGCATCAACATGCCTTTCTGTTAAAAATAAAACAGCTGAGCTAGCAAGAAGACTTGGGCAGGAGGAAATTCTATTTATAGAAACTTTTACGACAGTTATCACGAGATGATAAGGATCACTATAAACCGCAGGCTCCACTGAGGGGTAGCATGGTGATGAACCAGTCACAGGAGCAGGCAACACCACAGCAAACACCTTCTAGGGGCATGCATGGATGGGGACACCAGTGGGTTTCCTGTAACATGGGGGAGATTGACCTGAAGGAACATGCTCAGGAACTCTGCACATTCTTCTCCAAAGATGACAAGCCTCAGATCTACAAGGGGCAGTGTAAATACCCACTGGCCCGAGACATGCCACCTCTCTTCTGCTTTTGAAGCAACAAGCAGACAGAAGAGTATCTGCGTTGCTTTGCTTGCTGGCGGGGCTGTGATGGGGTTTGATAGTCAAAGAGCAAAAGAGGGACCTTCATAATGCTGTGCAGAGAAATCATCCACTGTTCCTGTCTGTCAGACAGAGCCTTCCTCATTCCTTACCCCAAAATAAAGAATAATCAGCAGTTCTGGGTTATTAACAGTGAAACTCTGGGGGAAAAAAATAAAGAAAAAACCCCACATTTTTGTCTCCATTATAGGACTGCCAAAAATTACAGCCTTAGAGCCATGAACAATAGGAAGGTGGGAGCAGATCTGATTTGAGACAATGGAGCAAATAAGTGAAGATAATGATAGAAGCGAAGTAATGACAGGGATGTCAGAGGAGGAGTGAGTCAGACCAACAGGCTTCTCTTCCAAGCTGTGCCACCAGCTTGCTTTGTGACCTTGCACAAGTCACTTTATCTGTTTGCACTGCAAATTTCTCATCTGCAAACCTGTGTTTACCTTGCTTGGAAAATGCCTGGGCTTATAGATACCAAACACTGAACACGAGACAAGTGTCACTGCCACCTTGCTACCCCTGGCTCAGTGTAAACGTTCCTCTAAAAGAGTAGTCATTTATCTCTGATAGTCAATTATGGGAAACTCTTCTGGAAGAGACTGGGTCAAATCTGATTACATGGAGATGCTCTTGATGATCCTTCTGCATGGAAGGAGAATTTTTACTTTTTATACCCAAAAAAAGGCAAGCTTTTTCATGTCTTGCTGCAGTTAAAGTAACAGAGGACCTCCCATTAGAAACAAGGATGTTTGAAAAAGAAGGTGGTTTAAGATATGCCACCCTTGGACAATCAGAGAACACACATGCAAGTCTTTTCTTTATTAAAAAAAAGAATAATCCCTGACAATGAGACAAGCTTATAGGGGCTTATTTAGAGATGAAGTTGATTTTAAAGTAAAGCTGATTTATGTTTTTCTGTCTATACCAAGCAGCAGAAAGAGATGTGAAAGAGAAGCAAAGAGGAAGAGAAAGTTAACCCGTGCAGATTGTCACAGGAATTATTTTCTCATTTCTGGATTCTTTACAAAGCTGCTTTAAGTTGGACTCCATCACTCGGCAGTTCCCAGTCAAAGATAGTCAAGGGTGTCTTCTAAAGGTCCAAGTGTTTTATCCTCAGGTTTTTGATGACACCTATGCAAGTAAGCCCAAGGAAACTACAGAATCTCTCCAAATTTGCTATCAAAACATCCTACCAATAACAACAGAAAATATTTGCATGCAAGGTTGGATTCAAAGCCCATCTCCTTGGTGGGGAAGACAGTGTCTTGTCAGCACGTACTTCACACTGCTTAGAGAGGTCCAGCAATTGTCAGTTTCACAAGCGACCAAAAAATGTTACCTTCCCTCACACTTCCCAAGGTGCTGAGCCACCCTCTCCCACCCCGAGAGCTCACAGCTCCCGGGCAGGCAGAAGTGACCTGTGTGCACCACTGCCCACCAGCAGCATCTGCTCAGGAGCTTTCTGCGCACTGCACTACCGCTACAGACTTCTCAGCATTGTCTTCCTATATTTCCCTGAGAAATGACGGTTCCTTTAAAATATGGCACCTCTCCTCCTGGTACACTGCGATGTGACTCAACGGCACCAGAGCCACAGCTCATATTTCCACAGGGTGCCAGCATCTCAGTACCAAAGTGCTCCTGGCGCCCAGCTATCATTTGCGCTGTAATTAAATTGAATCCACTCCTTGACTTGGCTTTATCCCTGAGCAATACCAGCGTTTGAGTAATACATTCTCGGGGCACTAATACATCACCCGGGTGAACCCTGTCCATGATGTATTGGCGCAATACATCAGAGTGCACTCCCGCTATAAGGATCTATGGGCATCATACATCATCAAGGTGAGGCTGAGTGGTGATGTATGGCTGAAAAGATGGTACCGTGCAGCAGTGGACTAGGCCAGGACCAAGAGGATAAAGGTTGGCATCGCCGTTATCTGATTTCACAGTGTTATAATGCTGGCATTGAATCAGCCTTCCTGAACCAGCAGCTAACTTTAGCTCCTTATTTATTTGTCCCAAGGCATCGTATCACTGAAAGTGCCTCTCTTTGGATGCATCATTCTCTCAGAGGTCCCTGGGGATGGCTGGTACACAATTAGCAGGAGTATATTCTCAGCTTGATGTGAAGGGGTTTAGCCCATTAACACTAATGGCAGCTGCAGCACCAAGGCTCCGTATATCACTGAGACATGGACACATGCACAGGCTAAGCTTTGCATGCATCTCACCCACCCAAGAGGCACCTGCAGATTACTCGGAGTAAAACATTCACAATATTCAAAAAATCCACTGAAGCAAACAGTAGCTTCATTATTTGCAAATATTCGCCCTCTCAAGGAATAAAAAACAACAACCCAGAACCCAACCAAAATCAAAACATACACTTGTCCAGGATGCAGAGGCAGAGTATGACATGTATGTTCCTGGATGGAAGGGACAACCTAGAAGTGTGGATCGCGACACCACCGTGAAGAAAAGCCACCCATTCCCTTGGCCAACCCATGAGATACGAGCTCTGTAAGATACTGCAAAGCAGCACTGCTGTAGGGCTTAGGGGAATGATCAGTGCGGAGAAACTAATCATTAATATCACTTTAGACAACCGACAGAAAGGAGGCAAAGAGAAGCATTTGTTGACAGAAAGTCCTTCACCCCTCCCTTTTGCAAACAACAAGGTAAAATTAAAGTATATAGGCATGTAAGGCTCAGCAGAAAGCCTTGGAGATATTTGCTCAGGAGGGGAGGTGCAGAGGATGTCCCTAAATGAGCACAAAGGCCAGTTGATGCACGCAGTGTATCATCAAAGCATGTGCCTGGGCACTCTGCTCCAGTGTTTGGGACAGCAATGTCCTGAGGAGCAAAGGTGGCTAAAACCAATCTCTGTGCTCCTTATGGAGTCACTTGGGGTCTCCCATAAACCAGACTTACTACCCCTGTGAAAGAAAGAACAGGTCTAATAAAATACAGACATCCTGGCCAACACCTCTGCCCAGCCCAGCCAGCCCCGAGGGGCAGTGAGGAGCACTGGGGAGGACTTTGGGCCAAGTCACGGCACATCTGTCTACCTTTCCAGCTCCTCAAGGCAGGATCTGACTGGCAGCACAAGCAACCACTGCCTCTTGAGACCATGGTCACAAGGAGAATATTCTCCTTAGGGTGCAGAGGGAGGAGGCTGGCACTGCCACTGCCGCCACAAGTTGGGAAAGAGGCAGCTAGCCCTGTCCTGGGCACCCAACTGCCCTGGTTGGTGGAATGTGAACCCAGGTTCTGTGTTGAAGAGGTCAAGACTGTCTGTCCTTAAAAATATAAGCACAGTGATTTCCCTCCAGATGTTTCCCCAAGCCAACCACCTAAGAGGATAGTGTTCTTAATTATTAAAAATAAATAAATA
>WEIS01029774.1:0-13831 GCA_013389965.1 Todus mexicanus | reverse complement strand
AGCCACTTCTCGTATGAAATGCAGGCAGTAGACTGCTACTTTTCCCCATTATTTTTGCATCGGTGTTCACCAGTGTGTTAATTAGCAGTTCAGTCCTGGATCTTGAGGACGTCTACTGCCTAGAAAAGTAAACACCACCACTGCAGTGCTCTCATCATCTAACACACTTCTTACCTTATGGGAATTTGCAAAAACTTGGTGGTGTACAGAGGGAGAGGCAGGACAAGGAACCTGAGCTTTTAAAGAACACAACCTGTGCCATGATGAGGTATAGTCCGTGGCTCATCTTTCTCTCTACTGAGTTGCTTTCTGAAAGAAACCAGCAATGAAACCCCAACTAACTCATAGACTCTGAAATTTGCAGCCTTGAAATAATATCTTAATAAAGGGCAGGAAATTGGAGCTTGTAAATTAAATAATGGTAAGGAACACGGTAGAATTTATTAAACTGTTTGTGATGTGATGTACTGAAAGCCTAAAACTTTAAGAATAGATTCAGACCAAGAGGCAGATGTATGGGGAGAGACGGAGGCATGTGGAGAGGTGCCCAATATCAGCCTCGTTTTCTTTCTGGTTCAGGCTTTTACCATGGCGTTGCCGAATTGCTCCCCACTGAGAGTAAAGGAGAGCTGCTGTGTTGGAGGAGCCTGACGGGCCAGGAGCGTGGGAGCTGAGGGGTGGAATCCCTGCTGTCCTCAGTAATTCTTTGTGCAGAGAGGGACAGTGCACGAAAGGGTTACTGAGGGAGCCCAGCCAGCCCATTCATGGCTTTCGGTCACTTTGTTTGGCTGTGGGAAGCGTGGCTTGGAGAGTTTGAAGCCACATCTCCCCTATCTTAGCTAGCTGCCCTAACTCACCATCAGTTTTGTGGTAAACAGCTTTTTTTCTGTCTGTGTGCTGTGTGAGAGACTCTGGCTTCTTTCTGCCTTGTTCAGGCCTCTTTCGCAAGCAGCCAGGCATCAATCACTCAGCTTTGTTTTGCGCTCTTGACACCTGCAGCTGAAGTGCTCTTTTTGGGAAAAGAACTGCCCAGAGAGCAAAATCTTGCCTTCCTGTAGATCAAGAGCCTGATAGAACTGTAGAGAAATGGCTTGAACTGTGCCCTGTAGATAACCAGCAAATGCCTGGAGTGGTGTGCGCCAGAGGCAGGTCTCTGCCTCAGTTGAAGAATTAGAGTTCAAGCACTCAGCAGGTTCAGCTCGATGTCCAAGGGCTACAAGTGAGTGGCAGCTCAAGCAGCTTTTGTGTATCAGCCTGAATTGATCTGAAAGTTTCCCACACAGCGAAGGTGGTGCCGGGCGAGCATCGACTGCTCCCTGGGCCTCTGCCTGGTTTGTTGTTAGCATGAAGAACAAGCTTCTGGGAGATGAGGGTCATCAGACATTTAGTGAGCATCACCCATGTCTTCCCACTGCTCTGTCCTTGCTGGGATGTCGCTGGGTGAAGCACTGCTTCAGGTCCTGCTGGGAGCCCCTGGCAGGGCAAACGGGAGCCGTTCATCTCAGAACCTCTGAGATATTTTAAGGGCACGTAGGTAACCAACCTCTCTGTGAAAGAGGAGTCAGGCACAGCACAGACACTGCAGGGGAAGAGATTGCAAAGAGCAGGTACTCCAAAAGCGTTTGGCTTGTGATAACTACCTGATAGGAGACCCAGAAATAGTGCACCACTGGCATCAGCTCGAACTCTCTTTGTTTAGAGCAAGTCCTGAACAGATAAAAGATTTCCTGATAGGCTCAATGGGCAGGTCCTGGATTAGGGACACCTGAGAGTTTAAAAAAACAAACTCCTTCCTGCTGCAGGGTGATGTACTTCGAATATGCAGATATCACCTGTGCTACAGGAACAGCATTTCAGACAGGTTTCAGGAAATAACTCCGGGGGTGGTTTTTATTATTATTCTTTGTCTGTAAATCCAGGTGCTGTCTTTATAACCAGGCAGAGCTTAGCCGGACAAAAGCAAGTTACACACGTAACCCAAAATAGTTTCTCTTCAAAGACCAGTACAGTTTTAAGGATGAGTGTTTTGAGGGCTCGAAGAAGCTGTCGTTTGTCCTGTGGGGAATTAGGGAACATGTCCTCTCCAAGGGGAAGGGTACCAGGATGGCAGGAGCATAAAGCAGGCATTGCACATTCAGTACCAGTGCTTGTTACGCCAGTGCATCTCTCGTCGCCCACAGTATTTGTAGAAGCTTTTGGCACAGGAGGCATAAAAATTTGAGCATGTGACTTCAGAGCTGAACTGAGACGGCCAGGAGAAGTGCTCAGGTGTCACTGCTGGCCGACCAGCTTGTCATCAAAAGAACCTTATCAAAAAACTTTGGAAACCGCTTGAATTCAGGTAGTATAGATTGTATTTTAACATTTTCTCAACTTGTTTCCACAGATATTGACGAATGTGCTACTGGGAGGGTTGTCTGTCCGCGGTTCAGGCACTGCATCAATACTTTTGGAAGCTACATTTGCAGGTGTCATAAAGGCTTTGATCTAATGTACATCGGAGGCAAATACCAATGCCATGGTAGTAACAACTTCCTTCTTATGTGCATGTAACAGAGCTGCATGTCCTCAACTGAAAGCAATGGTTTAAAGAGGAACGTTTGCTCGTTATGGCTGAAATGTCAAAGCAGGTTGGTGTAGGTTGTGCTGTTAGGAAAGAGTGTATCGTAGAAATAGATTGTGAAAAAGAAAGCATCTGTTTGCTCCCGTTCTTGTAACGGGTTCTCCTGTGGAAGCTCCTGGGAGAGCAAAGCTGATGACCCCAGGAATGCCTTTCCGAAGCTTTTTTTCCCCACAGGTTTCACTGTGCACAAGCAGATTTAGGTTTGGGAGCGGCATATGAGCTTAAGCGATGTCTGAACTCTAATGCAGGTGTGCTCCATAGCATGCCCCAAGATCCGAGATAAGACAGTGTGGCTACAGCACACCCCAGCTCCTTCCAGCCCAGGCTGCCCAACTTTCCTTTCCCTGAAGACAGGTGGGGAAAAGGCACAGGCTGGGAAATAACTGGGTTTTGTCTGGACATGAGACTGGAATGCAGCTGGGACATGCTCTTCAACACAGATGTTCCCAGGTCCCACTGTCTTAGTTTCCCAGGGCCTCAACTGGTTATGATCCTTTCACTGAAAAAAAAAGATCACGTGGAGACAATGAGGCATTGCTTTTTGTTTGTGTAAGTGTATTTTTGGAGACAGATTTCTGTGCAGAGCACTGGAATGTGGAGATTTTTGCTTCCATCACTACCAGCAAACGTGGAAATGGCGAGATGGTGTTGGAAGCAGTTTCTGCTTGATGCAGAAACACCCATACAGATGTATAATAAAGGAAGCATTTTATGTCAAAACAGTTCAATACCTGTGGGATTAACAAGGTCCTGTGCTCAGTTTTTCTCATCATACCCCCTTTAAGAAGTGGTTATTAAAATTTTGATCTCCATGGTCTCAACCGCAGTCCACCCACAGCACGTCACTGAAGCAGGTGCTAAGGTACAAGCTGAGCAACACCAGAGCTGCCCAATAGTCCCTGTTAGCCTGATGGTTTCTCACCACATTGGTTTGTGACTGCCTTCCTTTTTTCCACTGGCAATTGAGATCTCTTAAATTTTTCAAAATTAATGATATTTCCCTGTTGACTATACAACTGGTTGTGTTTTTGCAGGGATAAATGGAAACCCAAGTTTCTTTGATGCCAACGACTTTTTTAATGTATCTTTCTGTTGCAGATATAGATGAATGTTCCCTTGGCCACCATCAGTGCGGGAGTTTTTCAAGATGTTACAATATACCAGGATCCTACAAGTGCAAGTGCAAAGAAGGGTATAGAGACAATGGAACAAACTGCATACGTACGTAATGCTCCTTTTTTTTAAAAAAAAGGCATTCTGAAAGTAAATGTGTCCCATGTTTTAAATTTGGAGGTACAGCACTATCAGGCTCAGGTTCTCTTAACTATTTTTAATACGTAAGAGGCCAGGGAATGTAGTCAGAGTTTTCTGAGTCTTAGCATGCCGTGGTAAAAATACCTCTCCCTGAGACATTTTCATAACTGGAATGAAATTCACCTCTCCCTGTTCACAGCTTCATTGTAGAGATTGCTCCAGGATAAGGACAACTGAGTAAGCAGGGTAGGTCTGGGCAGATAGTACATATTACTCATGCCCTGTTACTATGTACACTCTGCCACTGATCCATTTCAGCAGCTCACCCCATCCACTCCCTGCTGCTCCTCTGATGTGAGGAGAGCAAGAGGGAGGATTTCTCTGGAAGAATTCCCTGTTGGAGAACTCCCTTCCTGACCTCTCTCTTGGGAGAAGCAGCCATCCCCCTTGGTACAGAATAGGCCATTGGTGCTCCCCAGCATTTGACATCGCTCAGGACTGGGCAGCTCTGTGACATCTGCTGAAGCTTTCTGAGGACGCTGTGCTCACGAGTGGGTTCTGGTGTTCGGTGACTCGCTGATCTCTTGAGAGAGCAGCACCACTGTGGACTCAGCTCCTTTGGCTGTAGCTGTCACAGTCGTCATTGGGAACTTTCGTAACCTAAGTGCTTGCAATTATATGTGGACACACTTCACACGTGATACTGGCACATAGTCCTAGGGCGCATTTTATATTTTAATATACATAATGTAAAAACTGGAGGGCGTTCAAAAGAATAGTAATAAACACACGGGCAGAGAGAGAACCTTTTTACCTGCTATCGTTAAACACTTTGCTGTTTAACAAACAGTAGTACTTCAATTTAACTGTGTGTTATGCTTGAAACACCTGTACACAAAATAGGTGACTGGAGTTCTTACTGAGGCTTTTAAGATCTGCAGTGAGATACAAAAGGCTCATTACAAATAGATAATTATAAATAACAAACCAGTTGTTCTTGCATTTCATGTCTGCAGAAAAACTCCCCTTGTGAATCCAAGTTAAGAATTTGTCGTCCTTTCTTTGTGAAGTATCGGGAGAGATGCTGCTGTAGGCACTGTCACTGTGGTGTAGGTGCTGCTTTCTTCACCACCTCTTTTTTTTTGTGAGGCTGAAAAAATACCATTTCCTTGCTTTTTTAGCAAAGGTAAAGATCTAAGTAAAGTCTTTTGGCTTTGGTTCAATCTCTTTAAAATGATTAATGCTTATTGATGAGGAGAAAAGTTTAGGCCAAGTGGAGATGTGTGGGAAGTAGCTTTCTTAAGCCAAAAGTATCATGACCAACATGGTTGTAATATTAGACTCTCACTAAACTCGCCTCCACTCCTGAGTACAAAGTTACCCAGTTTAGAGAGCTGCTTAGCACATACCTTCCTGTCCATGATTTTTTGCTAACGGTGCTTTCGGGTAAGTTTTAACACCTCTGAAAGAGCAATGATGCTTGAGCGGAGGTGGGGATGGAAGTCCCTTGGCCTTCAGTCATTCTAAATCATCTCTTAAACTGCTGTAGTGAGAAGTAATATCTAAAGGGCTGTGATAACTCAGCAGTGCTGATACTGAGGTACGTTTCTAATTTGTGGAAACATTTGAAAGAGAAATGATTTCAGCAAAGAGTCTCCATGCTATAATGTAATACATGGAGCAAAACGAGAAGTGGGTAGATTCAGATTGGTTGTTTAGGAAGAAGTTCTTCCCCATGAGGGTGGTGAGACACTGGCACAGGTTGCCCAGGGAGGTGGTAGAAGCCCCGTCCCTGGAAGTCTTTTAAGGCCAGGCTGGATGGGGCTCCGAGCAACCTGCTCTAGTGGGAGGTGTCCCTGCCCATGGCAGGGGGGTTGGAACTAGATGATCTTTGAGGTCCCTTCCAACCCTGACAATTCTATGATTCTTTGATTCTCTATTGTTAAGTTTCTGGAGCAAGAGACTCAGATGTCCATTTTGGTCCCGTTTTGATTCTCTTTGCAGTTATTCCTAATGTTATGATTGAACCACCTGGTCCATATCACATATTGAAGGGCAACAGCACGCTCCCTAAGGGAGGCAGTGGGGTAACCGATAGGATTCCTGATGTTGAAGGCACGAGGCAACCCCTCAGACCACCATATGTACCTGCTGTTGTTACAGAACGGCCAGTGACCAGGCCAACAACTCCACCTACACCTGGGCCAGTGACTCGTCCTACACCTGTGCCAACGACTCACACTACACCCAGTCCAACAACTCGACTGACGCCAAAGCCAACCACTAGGTACGTGCCAGTGACAACAAGGCCAGTAACGAAGCCCGCGACAAGGCCTCCACCACCTCCATCTACAACGTTAAGACCGACGCTACCACCCCAAAGAACTCCTCTGATAACAACAGAAGAGCCTTCCCGTGTTCCCTTTGAAACTACGTCTTCCCAAGTCATCACAGATGACAACAGAATCCAGATGGATCCTCAGAAGCCCCGAGGAGATGTGTTCAGTGAGTAATTTTATACGTCCTTTTAATTTTTCAGGACTGTAGATGCAGTGAGGTGAAAGCATGCTCTGCACGGCTTGGGTATTTTTGGAACACCTTATCAGTGAGAACAGAGACATGAAACTGGAAGTGTTTGTATGGTAAAGCTGCACAAATGACTGATTTTAGAACGTGACAAAAACGTGTGGAGGAAGTTCTGGGTCAATTCAACCAAAAATTTCAGGTTTTCTTCCCGAAATTATTTAGGAGCATGTCATCCTGTGTAAGCACATAACCTAATCATGCTTTCAGATGAAAGTTTTGGAGAATGAAAGGCACATCATTGAAATGCAACAAAACTCATAAATAGTTAATGGATTCAAATTCAGGGAGTTGAGAGTCGGTCTTTGACGGCTTATTTCCTTAGCTTTGAGAATGGTAAGAAATGGGACCAGGTCTGATTACCTTCAGCCTCTTTTGTGTAACACCTTATTGTATGAACTAAAATAATCTTGGCTGTTTATGACTAAGCAGCCACAAACTTGCATTAAAATAACACAGAGGCTAATTTTATGGACTGCATCTGTGAAAATGGGTATGTGAGAAGTTGAAGATAGTAAAGATTCTCATAGCATGAACACGTGTCATTTTAAGAGCTGCTCTGAAAGCTGGAGGACCATTTCTACGCCAGCTTTAGTGCATACCACAGAATACATTACTGGCACATGCAGAGTTACATGTTATCTGCCAAGAAATACTCAACACCCGACTTCTGGCGCTGTTTCTGGCGACGGGGAGGGTGTGTTGGATCAGCCCTTCTTCAGCTCGATGTACGAGAAAGCTGCTGGAGCAGCGCAGCAAGAGAAGTTTGCTGTCTCAGAGCAGGTGTACAAGCAATGTGGGAGTTCGTTGCCCGTTGCTTTGGCATCTGTGTTGTAACTTCTTGGGCTGTGTTCTTTTAGGTCATTACCCAGTTAAATACTTTGTTCCTTGCAAGAAAAAAAAAGAGGCTTGTTTTCCCTGTTGGCATTTTTTCTTTTGTAGACAGTTTGATAAATTTGAAATGGAGACAAAAGCTGACTTAGAATTTGGGAAGAGAAATCCCGGTACTACTCTGAGGGGTGTCCTTTTAGCTTTTTCAAGGTTGTCTTTTAAACAATCTATATTCAGTTAAAATATATTTTTCAAAAAAGTATCGAAAACCCTTAAAAGAAACATATAGTAAAGACTCCCCAAACTTAACATAATGGGAAGCAATAGATAAAGATAGAGAATTCTGTGGAAATTGTTCTAGACTTGTGCGTTGCGCTTCCCATGCTGCCTCGTGTTGCAAGCGTTCTCTGGAATGCTAAAGCAGAGGAATCGTTTTCAGCTGTTTTCACGAAGTCATAACAATCGTCTGTGTAAAGCTTATTATTTACAATTAGCCTGTCTGTGTCGTCCCCAGAGGCTCGATTTTTAAGCTAATGCTTTCAAGATGTGCGCTTGGGATGCAGGTGTTTGGAAAGCGGGAAGGTAGAAGTGTTTAAGTTTGGTTTCTGACTGTAAGCTTACCTTATGGTTCCCACAACATAGGAAAAGTCGATTTCAGCTAAGTGTTCGTCAGTTATTTAGGTCAGCTGCCACCCTTTGATGTTTGTGAAACACGGACACAGCTTCAAAGGTTTCAGCGCACAGCAAAGCAGAATCCCAACAGGTCAAGCACCAGCAACTGCTGCTGGCTTCAGTAGGTAACACAGGGGCAGAGAGCTCCTCAGACCAAGTTGATAGATGCGTCTTTAATCCCGTATTATTTCTTCTTCTGTCTTCTTCTAAAGATCTACTTGGTATGCCTGTGTGCGACGTAACTGCGTGACTGAACATGGACACTCCGCCTGTGCTCTAGGTGGTAGGGATTTGTATGGTGCATCCTTGATGAAGCTGGCTTTCTCTTGCTGTCTTTCTTTCGTGACTACTTTGGAAGTATCACGTAGGTAGTGGTCAGTGGTGTCCCTTCCCACCTTCTCGCTATCCGGAGGCGTTTATTTAGCGAGCACGCAAAAGCATTTGTTGAGGATTTGAAGGCTACAGTTGGCTGCTGGCAGACAGTTCTGTTTGTGAAGAATGTGCTACCTTGTCAAGGAAAGCATTGCTGTGGAGTAAGGTGTTGCTTTACCTATTGAATCCTGTTACTGGAGGAGTTTGTGAGCAAGGGGACGAGTTACATTTCCTCATGTGGGACATCTAGAAAAGCAGGTAGAAGAGTTTTAGCCACCGACATTACTACAATGGGATGTGCAGAGCACGACTCAGCTTGTCCTTGCCTGCTCTGAGAGCCGTACTTCTGAGGATAGCACAGGGATACTCACCATCCCCTAATGCCATCACAGCAGGGGGCTGGCAGCAGCTGGGCTGCAGAACTCGCTGCCTGTGTGCTCTGGGCCAGTGGCAGATGCGAGATAAAGTGGCTGAGCCGAATTGCCTTTCATGTGAGCTTACAGATGGCATTTGCCGGGTAGGTTAAGCTCCAGGTACCAACCTGAGCCTGTGGGAGAGCAGCGCCTGACTCGGTGAGGCTGCAGCTGCTCTGTGTGAGGTACTGCGAGCTCAGGACGGCAACGCTTCTGCCATGCGTTGGCCAGGGCCCCTCGAAAAGCATTCCTCACGGCCAAACACAATGTTAACAACCACAATGTTTAGACAATACAGAATTTTGAACTAANTTGCCCCCTCTCAGTCTCTGAAGCCTTAGCCGGCCTCTGACAAAGCAGCGTGACAGTGAACACTGCTTTGCTTGGCCATCTGAATAGGTGGCAATTGTGTAGGGCAGCCCATGGCCGAGGGGTAGTTAGTGCCCTGTACGCTGAGAGGTGCCCTAGAGCACCAGGCCAACTCCTGCAAACACACTGGTGATCTAGGATCAGTCCGGATCAGGAGAGGAAACGTGCCTGGGCAAGGTGCTTGCTTTCTGTAAGCATCTTGCAAATGTTAATTTTTCATTATTTAACCCCTTTACCTGAGTTTACCCCTGGTGACTCGTTGCTCCATGTTTTCTCCCTTCATTGTTATTTCACCTGCTGTCCTGCACGGTGAGTAAACTTGTCCTAAGCTTTCTCCTCAGAGAACTCTTGAATGGGCTGCTTGGTTTGAAATCAGCTGAGGGATCAGCGAAGTTGGTCTGGTCAGCGGTGACAAAGAGCACAAAAGATGATAATGCTGATAATGTTGCTTAAATGCCTTTGCTGGTTTTGAAAGGTATTGGGTCGCTGCTTTCCTGGAGATGCTTTACCCCGTTTCTCAAAACGCCTGTGTCGGCTTTGGGGAGCAGCTTTTCCAGAGAACAAAATAAGGAGTATTTTTTAAAATGGAATTCCTCCGCTTGGCCTTTGAACCACTTAGTCAGATGCAGACAGTGGAATCTGGCACCAAGGATAATCTTCTCCCGATATGGATATGGGGGGAATGGCAATGAGGGAGGAATGCAATGATGGCTTAATATTTAACTGTTTCAGGGCTGATACAAACTACAGTGAAGTGCAGAGGAATCTTTTCTGGTTACTCAGATGGATAAAGTCTCTAACAAAGACAAAAAAACTTCTCAATAAGACTTTGAACTTCTGCTCCCATCGGGATCTGGATGATAAGTATTAAAAGCATAATAGCAGCAGAGCAAGAAAAAAACCCCACCTTTATCTGTATTAAAAGATAGTTCAGTAATTTTCCTTCTTAGCTCTTAATGGGGCTCAAAAGATTGGAATTGGGTGACTTATAACAGCTTTAAAAAGAATTTGAAGATGGGATTGGAACTTGATTCTTTCTGCTCCCCCTTTCAATGACCTAAAAGTTTTTCGAGCAGTAAATGCAGTTATGTGATCCTTGAAGCTGTTGAAAAACGAGAAATGCTAAAAAGGATAAAAGAATGTGAGGTTTGTTATTCCTTGATGCCATTAGAGTAGCATCACTCTCTAATAGCGTTTCCCTTCTCTTCACTGTCGGGCACCTATTAAAACGTATTTGTCTTAATATTTAAGCGTTTAAGATAGGCACTTTGTTGCTGTTTGTACGCTGGAGCTAAATCATAACATCTAGGAGTCTTACAAATCACACTCTCCATCAGTCTTCCAGCTGCTTTTCTCCCCAGACCTGACACGCAAGCTTACTTGTTTTTGTCTTATTTCTCCTGAAGAGCTGCTCATAGAAAAGCAGGCAGGTTACTTTTCAGAAGATCTGGCAAGAGATATAATAAGATGTTTGATTTAGTTTAGAGTTAATGAGCCTTGTAACTGCCTGAGAAATCCAAGGCTGGACTTTAGAGTGGTCTCACACCAGCACCGTCTCACCTCTCTTACGCAAATGGTTCTGTAGAGGGTGGGACAGTCCAGGAAATAAGTCCATGGAAAAGCCCTTCCTGAAATAATTCTCCCTGCAGAATTCAGGTCAGTGGAGTTTTAGGCAAACTAATCTGGAAACTGCAGGTATCCAGATAAAAGGATGAAGGGTACCCCTCTGTTGCCCCTTCTTTTTTTGCCCAGCAAATATTGAAGTCTTCCCTGGAGCAAAACAGGACATATTCTTGTTTGCTAAGTCTGAGTGACCTCTGGCCCACCCTTCCTTTTAGCTATTTCCTACTAGTTCTGCATGAGATCTCATCACTTGCAGGGGTTTTTCTTTTGGAAGTGGAATTTAAGAACATTCAATCGTTACTAATGAGTAAAAAAAAAATAACATCCTTTTTTGTTGTTTTTAACAAATGAGAAGCTTGGTCACGTTTACTGTGTGGAATGGAACCGCAGAAGAATGCGGTGCTTGTTGAAAGGCAGAAGACTGCCTTATTAATAGTAGTAGCAATTACTAGTAACACAAAGCTGCATTTTGCTTTGGTTCTGTACCATCAAAACAGGGATTATTCTGCCATTACAAATAACCTAGGTCCACACCATCTCTTGTACTCCCAAACTTTGCAATTGGCAAGTAAATGAAAAAAGAAAAGAAACAAGTCCTACTGTTTCCCTAAAGGATCAAAAAAGCTGGAAAGAAATCCATCTTATGCACTTATTAAATGTTCCCCCCACACACACACACACATTCACGCATCTGTGAAGAGCTTCACTCATGAACTTGGAGAATCTGGTAGTGTTGATGTATTTGGCTCACTCAGAGCTTATTAAATTCTCCAGGAGAAAGAAGCCAAGTTTATATTTAACAAACTTTATCAAACTATTGAAGTTAAGTGAAAAGCACACTGACACGTTATATAAAGTACACAGAAAGGGCTTGGAAGGCTTGCGGAAAATAAATGTGCCAAATACTTTCTCCCACGATCAGCACTCGGCTTATTAGTTGCCGTAGTGAAAAAAAGAAGTGTACACATGGATCATATTTAGGGTCCTGCATCTCTTACGGTAACTCTCGTTTCGTATCAAGTGCACATTCCTCTGGTTAGGTGCGAGCCCTGAAGTGACTGGTTTAAAGCCCTGCAACACGTTCCTCTAGGAGTTCATAACAACAGCGTTTGCAGAGGGCTTCAGAGGAAAGTTCTGAAAAAGTAGGTGGGTTTTTTTTGGTAGAGCTTTAATTGCAGGCGAATACATCAACTTTAACTTCGAGAATGCTTGTAGTACGCGCGCACAGATGGAACTCGGAACTGTAAACCAGCGCATCAGAAATCGTATCTTAGCAGGTAAACTGAAGTAGTTTGGAAAATAAATTCCTAACTATACCCTGCAGTATTTTCCATAAACAAGAGCTATGGGGGACTGGGAAGGGGATCCACAGGGCAAGCACGTACCTTGGGACTGCGACCCCTGGGTATCCGACAAATCTTAGGGCACGGCAGCGGGTTTCCTCTGTGCTCCCTGCCACAGCGTTCATTTAGAGCCCTGTAACTACCTGTCTGTGGTCTGAGCCTTTAGTCCTCAGGAAAAACTGTAAGGCAGAGGGGAAGAAGAGGAAGATACGGAGCTGCAGAGTGTTAAGTTCACTGTTAACCTAGATGGGAAGGGAACGTGGGCATCCTGTCACTGGTGGGTGCGTGGGGTCCCGAGGGCGATGGCACTTGTGAGGTTCCTTGCAGGCTGGAGTCCTTCTGCAGCTCAGGGAGAGGGCAGCTTGCTGCTTCAGCTGCTCCCGTGGGCTGGCCGCTTTCCATCCCTGTGCCACGTGGATGTGGCCGATGTAAAGACGCCTCAAGAAAAGGCTGTTTGTCCACTCTGGACTAGCAGCTGTGGTACATAGAGAAGCTGTGCTCAGCAGCTTTGAAGCGAATTGCCGACTTGTTCTTCATAGTCTAGGAAATGAGAAGTACCTATTTTCCATAGCGCGGTCCAAGAAGAGGAGAGGCAAGGTAGTCCCTGGGGGTGCAGCATGGAAGTGTCTCAGGCGTGGGGACTGCTGCATTCCACAGGGAGCAGCAGCCTGCAGCGTGGGTGTGACACAAGGTAAACCTCCCCTGCTCACCCAAGGCAAAGTTGCAGGGTCAGAGAGCACCGTCCTGCCCCAAGGGACAGTAACTAACTTACAGGATGCTGGTAGTTTAGCAGGCTCTGTAAGTATAAATACTCCTGTAAAATTTGCTGCCCCAAGTGACCGGCTGCAGTAAACCCTGAACATGAAATTGCCAGTTTTTAACATCCCTGGGTAAAGCCACTGCAGCTGAATTTCAGTGGTGCCCATCGCCGCTGTGTGCGGCCGAGAACTCGTAGTCCACACACGTAGCTACTCCGTAAGCTACTGCCCGTGGTTGTTGGTGGCCACAATGCAGTTCGAGGGTGCTCGCTGTTACACGTCGGAACAGCTCATGCTGCTCTAAGCCCCTCGGGGCAGGTGTGGTGACTAGAGGTGTACGAAGCGCTTGTTCCACTGGCCTGCCTACAGATTAGATACGGCTCTTGCAAAAGACGGCAGAACGCTGCGGGGAGCGATTCAGGGTAAGCCATGGCTTTAGAGCATTCCTGTTAGGATTTCTGGCTGCTTGCGGTACATGTTTGTTTGTTTCCTTGTTTGTTTTTTATAAAACTGAATACAGTATTTGTGCATAAATGTACTGCAGGCTGGTTATCGGCCTAGGTGGTGCGGACTGTGCACGTTGGTAAGGTTTCTTCCCCGTTAAATCTCAACATTCTAATCGTGTAGGAAAAAAAGGCCGCAGATTAAACACAGCAGGAAGAATATTATTACAGACAGCGTATCCTTAAAAATTAACAGGCCCTTACTACCCAAGCCAACCTGAAGTCCTTGAAGCTCTTTGAGTGCTGGACTGCAAATAGACATAATCCAAAAGGGTTTTAAAAGAAAAGAAAGCAGTCAGAACGATTCCAAACAATGACTATAATATGAAGGATTTAAGCAGTTTCCTACAGACTTGAAGCTTTTTATTTATTTATCATACGAGATTCCCATCCAAGATCTGTAGCCTATAATATGACTTTTAAAATACAGTCGTATTTGGTCGACCTTTTATCAGGTTGCTTATTTTGTCCTAATTCCAAAAATCGG
>WEIS01029760.1:289-24726 GCA_013389965.1 Todus mexicanus | reverse complement strand
TTGTGGGTAGACTTCTGGCATAGTTGTTTGGTTTTTTAAAAGCTAACTGGGAATCAAAGGATTAATTAAAGTAATGTGAAGGATGCTGCTTCTAATTTCTTAAAGCTACTGATGAGGTTAAGAACAGCTACTGTAGCCAGAGGTACATTTCCAGACCTCAGCATTTCATGCAAGGTGTCCTCATAGGAGGAATGGAAAATCTTCAAGAAGACTATTTCAGTGAATGTGCTGCTGCTGTAGGATTTTTGTAATTTCACTTTGAAATTCCTCAGTTGGAAAGAGAAGTTCTTATACGCTTCACTTTTTCATTGAGGTTATTTTCATTGGTGCCATCTTATGATAACAATACATATTTGTATCGACACATTTAAAAAGGATGGACTTTATAAATGAGTAATTTACAAATATTCTGTATACGAATCAAAATCTGGGTATCTGGTGGTTTTAGCTTTCAACAGGGAAATTATTAGATTAATTGTTGGCAAAGAGAATAATATTGTAAAATCACCTGTGAATTATTTGAAATTACATCTGTCTCTTTCTACAGTACCTCATGTGGCTTTACTAACTAGTGTAAATAGTGAAGTCAGTCATTTGGCAGTAGTCTTGAGTTTTTGAGCAGTGACACAGAAGGTAAGAGGGTGTCTCTTTGGTTGGCGTGCATGTGTAAACCAGTCTGGCCATGGGACTTCACACAATGATAGTAAAAATACATCGATGAAATATGCAAGTAGTTATGTTTATGATGGAGTAATCACTCTATGTGATACACAGTTTTAGTGCAAATGTGAGTTGTGTGTGACAAATGTACACTATCGTAATTTTCTTACAATACTTATTTCAGCTGCAGGATGAGTCTTTTTTATTATTATTTATTTGTGTAGCACTGTTCAGGATGATGAGAACATGAGTTCATTATTCTTCCATTTTTAGAGCAAGTCCTGCACTGATGAGTGAGCCTGTGCATTACTTCTGTAGCTCTCGAAGCTGCTTGATCAACTATCTCAGGATAGGGTGAGTTAGTGTATTGAACAACACCAGAGTAAAAGCACTCTAATACAGAATTTTACACTCTAAGAATAATTTAGTATAAATTATAACCTACTCTGGGTTGAACTCCTAAGCTGGACTGAGACTGTGGAATAACACTGAATTTTAAGTTCCCTGTTAAGCCTACTTCCCCACCAGAGGTTTATGTGCAGCAAGACTTTCTTTTAATCCCAAAGATATGAAATATAAAAATGTCATTGAAAATATCCAACTATAAATTTCAACTTTGAACAGCCAAATTCCACTATCTTACTGACAGCGAGAGTGAAACTTCATTTTCTGTTAACAGGTGTACCCACAGTCAAAGAAAAGCTGGGTAAGAAGAGGTATACCAAGAAGTGAAACCAGAAATGTGGTTTCTGAATAGCAGGTCAAATAAATGTTTATGTATCCAATTGCTTGTGCAGGTTTCTTGGTATTCCCAGCTAAATGTCTTGGATGAAATACATTTATTTGTAATAATCTCTGTAGTGCACTAAAGTAAGCCACGATAAAGGTAATATTCTCTAACATTCTTTCCACATGTATAGAATAAGGATTACTTGAGTATTTTAGCACAACTGAAATCTGGAATTGAAGATTTCCATCTCACTTACAGAATAATGGTCATGAAATTCAGATTATACTCTGTGATTTTTGTCGTTGAGTCCAAGGGAGTTTTATTCATTGTTTTATTGTTTGCTTAAATATGACCATCTGGACAGACAAAAGAAAGAATCTTTCTGTGACTTTTTTTTTTTATAACAATGCCAGTAGCTCTTCCAGTTATTCATACTGGCCAAGCATTATTGGAAAAGGTCAAATATTTAAAAATTATAATAAAAATCATTAAAGAGCATAATTCTATTTCAAAAATGTCACTGAAAGAGTTTCAAAATTATTTTTTTTACAAAACATTCTTTACTGTCTGAAGCCTACACAGCTTACAAAGTAGGGGGCTTGTTGGAAGTCTTATGACCACCGACGAATGATGAGAGAAGACTTAAAAATGACTGGATAAAAGGATGAAAATATGATTCCTCCTTCTACTTAGTGAATGAGTCTGTAGATTGTGACTAGCTCAGATATGTCTGTCCAGGCTGTAATGACATATTCTACTTACAAGAAGCTTTAACTTTTTATTGTGAAAATACAGTGTCAAGTATGGTTAGAAGAGCTCAATCTCAACTGACACGGCATTCCACTCTTCCTGTCGCTGTAATGTGCAGGATGTAATATGGATAACTTACTAACTGTGGTATAAGCTAGCTGTGAGTGTACTGGAGACATTGGTGTTTGCTGTAAACTGGTAGAGAAGGTGTTGCTAAATCTCTGAATGAGATCCATGGCAACACTGGCAAGGAACAATTGGCTTCCCAATCAGAATTAGGGTCCATGGGAGCGGATCTGGAAAAGCCTTGTGAAGGCTGCGTGGCCAAAACCGAGTAATCACATTTTGTTCTAACTAAGCTCCTTCTTAATCACAGGGAAAACAAATTTGTGGAACCAATTTTTGGCTCTTTTTCAGCTAAAGATCTGAAGTTTAGCCATATCTAATCCAAATAGCAGAAACCAAGGATTGTGTTGTACCTTCTGTAGACAAAATTTGTTTTGAGACCCACTCAAAAACAGTTAAAAAAAAAAAAAAGGAAAATGTTTAGTATATATGTTTGTGTGATAGTAACAACACAGATCTAGTCAAATGAGATCTTTTACAAATGCAGTGGGACATTTAAAGAAGCGGGCAGTCATGGACAGCTACAGATTTCTGAAGCATTTGGTAAAGGCCAATGATCTTCACACAAATACACAGATGAAAATAAGATACCAGGAGTATCACTGTTGCCGGAAAAAAAAAGTTAGTAAAAGGCACAGATCTGTGTAGTATCTGTTACTAGACCAATACCTTGCTGCCTAAAATTTATGCTTCAAAATAAGAACCAGTAAGAAGTAATTCACTATTGCTCATTACATGTGATGAAATTATATGTAAGAAAAGTGACCCATAACTATCTTGCTCACTAATGATTAAGATGGAAAAGGTATTTGACTAAAAAATACATTCAAAAAGAAAATATTTTAAATGATCCTAAGACTGCTACTTTTAAATTTGAATGAATTAATCCCTTCAGAAGTTTTTCTTGAGGAGGAAGTACTAAAAATCTAAGGTTTTTTTCTAGATAGTGTTTTCCTTTTAATTTGAAAATCTCTGTATGCTTTTAAAAAATTATTCTGAATGTTTTCTTGAACAAAGAAGGAAAAAGAGAATTTTAGTAGGATATAAAAATTCTAACAAGCAAAGAAACCTAAGGTGACAGTCACCTTTGGGCTTACCATTTTGTGGTAACTAGAGCTTGCTTCTAGATTTGAGCTGATCACTAAGGAAAGTTAAAACAATTGTTTGGGAACAGGAAGGATAAGAATCTCATAGACATCAGAAGATGGTTCTGTGAGGATGCTTTAATAATATTTCCAGTTTTCATAAGATATTGGAAAACAGAAATTAAAAGACATCAGTACAAAAGAATAGATTAATAAATCGGTAACCTACAAATTATCCATTAAAGTTAACAAATAAAAGGTGAGGCAAGTAGCCACACAGTGGGTTCAAAAGAGGATCTTTTGGGCAGCTGCCTTCTCTATCTCCCTAGGAAAATGGTGTAACTATAAACCAGAGGTGCTGTCTGAGTGGGTGCTGGGTAACAACTACCTCCGGAGAAAAAAAACAAGCAAAGAAAGCCAGATCAAATAAATATTATTAGATTGATTTACCAAGTTTTGGGCAACTATTGATACATTAACATTGCGAGGATGCAGATCTGTGAGGTCTGACTGCAGGTGAGCATATAAAATTTTGATGCAGTGGCTGCTGATTGTGATGTGGCTTTAGAGGAATGCTTCTGCATTGGGGAAATGCCCAGTTTTATTGTGTCTGTCTAGAAGCAAAATACTCGATTATGATAAAGTTATGCTGCTCTTTGTTGCGGTAACCTGTGCTGTTTGGTACCACTGGGCATACAGTAATCATTACTGGAATCCTATGGGATTTGTTGTTCCACACTGCGATGGATGAGCAATGCAACCGAAACTTCTGGTGAAGCAGCCAGGTGCAGCTTCGGCATATTGTGACTAGTGTCACCCTGGGCTAGCACCTAGGCAGTGCTCTCCCACATGACAGCAGCATACAGTAGGCAGCTGAGCTCAGCCCAAAGGCATGTGTTTGACGTGCCTCCTGCTCCTCCGACCACCTGGCGCCGCGCGCAAGGCAAAGCTGCAACCTGATGCTATAATGCGTGACAGCCAGGTGTTTAATTTTACTGTTTCATATGTCAGTGTTACCAAACGTGATGAGTAACAACGTGAAAAACGACGATGAAAATGTTAGGAGACCGGATTGCTGTTTTGAAAAATATCCAATGTTCCTAAGAGTGCTACTTTAAAATTTGAATAAGTAAATGAAGTTCAGAAGTTTTTTAATGAGGATAAAATCAGAATGAACCTCTAATTCAAAGATGCAGATACAGAGTGAAGAAAGTCTTTACTCTGTGAGCAGTTCTTTGTAATACTTAAGAAAGAGCATCATTTCAGGGCTCTTTATGGCATTGAATTCGCAGTGTTATCACCCCAATACTATTGCTTGGCTGGGAAGGTAATTGAGAAGGTGAAAAACTAATGAGGAAAAAAAAGAATAGTTTGACTGTATTTCTGCAGGAAGAGTTAAGGAATAAAATAATCTTAACCACAAGCTATTAGCCAAGTCATAAGTAATTATATTATTACGTTAGGTTTGTTTTAAAATGTCTTTCAATCTTGGTGAAGACTGAACGTTTTCAGTTTAAGCGCTCTTACAGCAGAGGTAATTTTACCAAAATTTCAAGTTTTGTGGAAGGCGTCTAGAATTAATGCCTCCACAACACTTTCCCCGATACTGTTCCCATACCATCATAATCTTTAAGGGCTCTTATTAATTTTACTGGTGAAAAATGGAACATAAGATGCATTTCCTGCCAAACCCGGGCATTTTTATGTTTTCTGAGCAGAGATCCTAACCAGATCTCACCCAAAAGATCATACAGCGTTCATCCGGAGAAACAAAAAAGACAGTGCTGAGCCGGGGCTTGTCCCTCTGCCTTTCTACAGACAGGATCCCTTCAGCTCTTGAAGAGGGATTGGCTTTACTTCCACGACCTCAAGGTAGTATGATAAATATAATGGAAAAGCAACAAGTTTGAAATGAAACTCTGTTATTGATTTGTAAATGAAAGGGATTTCTACAAGGAGATAAAGGTAGTAGCTTTTATGGTCACTGGTTATTTTGGATCCATAATTAGATTTACAGCACAGGTAGCCTCTAGGATAAGAACTGATGCATCACAGGTTGACTCATGCACAGTAAGCTATTTTATTTTCTATGGAAGCTACTACTTTGAAAGCATGCATAGTGTGAATTATATCCAGTTCTGAAGAAAAGGAACAGTCTTTCCTATAGCTTCAGAAAGCCTTAGTGGTCAAGGCTGGTGAAAGTCAGCCAGATTTATACTCAAAATGCTGCAAAGCTGGTTGCTAATCTTGACACCTCATCTACAGAGGGGTTCAAGGTTTGTTGTCATCTATAGTTCTGAAGTAATGAAAATCAGACAGTAGAATACCCACTGTAATAGTTCTTCATGCCTCAAATTCTCCCTGTCCCACCACCAAAGAGAATGATTCTGCTTAATTTATCAATACACCAAATAATTAATTGCAGAAGTTTGTTGTAGAATGATCTGCATGTTTGCACTTCTCCGTTGCTTTCTTTCCACAACATTGTTTCAGCAGATGCTGGCACTATCATTTATTTTGTGTTTATTTAGAAATAGCCAAGAGTGAAGAGAGCTGTACTGCTTTTGCCTATTCAAATTCAGAGGTTGGCCTTTATCCCTAACTTCTTCCTTTGCATCTTATCAGAGCTTTATAAGCTAAACAGGAAAGAGAATTGGCACCTTAGTGTTTCCAGAGTTTGTTAACATCTTATTTTGATGAATTCAGACATGTTCCACATGCATTTCAAGGGAGAGTTACGGTCTTACTGCCTGCAAGGGAGGGTTGCATAGAGAAGCTGATGCAGTCACATCAGTAATTTACCAAGTGCTTTTGTGTCAGTGTGTATTGGTATTAAATCAATGTATGGATATCTACTTGCTGTAGCTAACATTTCTAGGGTGAAACTGGACTGCAAATCCACAGCTAAGTTGGGTCAGTAAAAGCAAATAACTAAGGTTCTTCGTGAAATTTTTGCTGAAGCTAGTGTTATTTTGAAATAAACTTGTTATGTAAAGCTTCTAGTCAGTGCCTTCTGTAACCTACTATTTTGTCACTTCTTGAAATTATTATTCACTAAATTTATAGGTGGAGATGTGATTATTTGGTTATTAAGTCTGTGCATGTGGTACTTCACATTGTAATATCCTGCTTTGTCTTGCTGTAACTTTAACATGATTTAACTGCCTGGACTGAACTGTCCAAGCCTAGTCTCAGGCTGATTTCTTTTTTAAGACATTGAGCCAAAAGAGCTCATTTGCATCCAAGAATGAGTCAATTCAATAATTTCCCTGATTAAAAAAGAAACCACCCAAAAAAACCTACAAAAAAAGCAAAACACCAATTAACAACCACAAAACCCATACCTAGGCTCTACAGAATTGAGGAAAAGCTACATAAAGCTATGAATGGATTTGGCCTTTACTTGTTTCTTTGAAATTCGCTTATATTTAGCAAAACAGTACATCTGTGAAAAATTGCAGTTCGCATATGCTTAGTGGTGATGACTCCTATGTCAGCTGCTAAACTCCCCAAAGTCTCCATTTGAGCATATTGGAAGACTTTCCCCCAGACAGCAGAATTCAGCAGAAGCAGGATGTATTGAATCTGGTTAACAGTCAGGAGGGCAATACTGCAGAGGGGCTGTTCCCCCCATGGAGGAGGCCATGGGGCAGAGCAGGGAGTATGCTGTGAATCTGCTATGTATGCTATGTAATCCGGCCAAATCTGTCAAGGATAGTAAAAAGTGCTTTTATAAATACATTAATAACAAGAGGAGGGCCAGAGAAAATCTTCATCCCTTATTGGACAAAGCGGGGAACGTAGTAACAGATGACAAGGGAAAGGCTGAGGTACTCAACACCTTCTTTGCCTCAGTCTTTGATGAAAAGATTGACTATCCTCAGGACAACTGGGATCCTGAGTTAATAGACAGGGCTGGGAAGCAAAACATCCCTCCTGTAATCCAGGAGGAAGCAGTTAGTGACCTGCTGTGCCGCTTAGACCATGACGAGTCAATGGGCCCAGGTGGNACCAAGTTGGGGAGCAGTGTCGATCTCCTGGAGGGGAAGAAGGGGCTGCAGAGGAACCTGGGCAGGCTGGGTCAACGGGCTGAGGCCAACGGGATGAGATTCAACAAGGCCAAGTGCCGGGTCCTACACTTTGGCCACAACAACCCTGTGTATCGCTCCTGACTGGGGGATGAGTGGCTGGAGAGCGGCCCGGCAGAGAGGGACCTGGCAGTGCTGGTTGGCAGCGTCTGAACACGAGCCAGCTGTGCCCAGGGGGCACGGAAGGCCAAGGGCATCTTGGCCTGTGTCAGGAACAGTGTGGCCAGAAGGACTAGGGATGGAATTCTGCCCCAGGGGTGTTTAAGAAAAGATTGGATGCTGCACTTAGTGACATGGTTTAGCTGATGTCGTGGTGTTAGGTCACAGGTTGGACTTGATGACCTCGGAGGTCTTTTCTACCCTGAATGATTCTGTGATTCTGTGAACTGGGAAGGGGCATGGGCTGGAGTTGGGTGACTGGGATGGGAGAAGCCTTGAAAAATGTTAGTAGAAGGTCAGCTTGAACTACAGTGTAGGTGGAACTGGGTAAGAGGTGGAGGTAGAATAGCAGTGGCAAAGGACTGGCTCATGTTGTGAGGGAATGAGCAGAGCAGCAAAATCGATATGAGGAAGACGCACATGCGTCTTGGGGCACTTGAACACTGCCTTGAAAAGCTGGATTCTACCTCTGTTGTTCCTCTGGGGTTCTTAAGATACCAGGCAAGGAAATGAGGCTATTTATTTCTCAGAAATCATTCCTCATTGCATATTTTTGTCTTTCTGGGTACGCAGTTTATCAGTGAGATTTGAGCGACACATGAAGCGCTCACAGATGCTGCTGAAGTCACTTGGACCTGAGCCTTGGAAATATAAGGATGCAACAGTAAGAATTGAATGAATCATTCACATTTTCAATTGATGGACAATAAACACATTAATTATGACTCGTTCAGCACCTAAATCAACAAGATCAGCCTAGTGCACGTTCCTTGAGTAACCACTAGTATGTAAGATCAATATTAAAACTGTGGGAGCAAGGACTGCTCTATAATAATGTCACATCTGGCAAAATATGAAGGATATATACCACATAATATTTCCACGGAATGAAATTTGTCTGAATGTCAAGACTGAATGCTGATTAGAGTAGATGCTTTGGGGAATCCATATTATTTCTTTTCTCATTTTTGGTTTATTTTTTGTTTTCATTTATACCCACCAAAAAAAAAATTCATCACTTTGCACCTCATTTATGAAGGGTACTGTTATTACTAGGCATCCAAAAAAGTCACTTATGTGTGGATAACTGAATTTGCATTAGCTTTAGTTTAATTATTGTGAGTAAAAATAATCACACAGATGTCGTAACAGGACTTTGGTGAGGACTGGGAATATATTTTGTTCAGTATCATCTCCAAAATCCATGGTGCCACATCTCTGCAGCTGTTGCTATGTAAACTCACTCAATTAAAGCTAGTGAGGGTCTAACTACGCAGGGTACAATGGAAGTTAATTTGAGTTCTCCAAATGATTTAGCAGGCTTTCAGTATGCCTTGTGCAGGGACATACTACTGATAGTTCAGATGAGCAGGAAGGAACTATCTGGTGCCTAAATGTCACGAGTTAAAAGTCAAAGGGCAAAATGTTGGTTTCCTTTAAAGCTAGTGGAAATGTTGCCATTAATTTCAACAAACCTAGGGTTACTCCCTGAAATCTGTAACCTTGGTTCCTGGAGACAAAGGAATTGTGTCGTACTTTTATTTCTTGTGGCTGCACCAAGACTCTCCATTCTAAGAGGGTTTAAATTATCTTTTATTTACTCTGTTTATGTTTTGTGGGAAACTAAATTAAAAGTGTATTTAAGGGCCCCAGAGACCTGCTCTGATGAACTACATCAGGAGAAGCTGAACATCTGCTTGATGCTCGGACACAGCTTTAGCAGAACTCCTAATCGTTCAAAAGAAATTGTAGAAAATCTGTTTGCTTTTAAGTTTCAAACCTTATTGCTCAAACTTTAAGTTTTAATGTCCTTACATACAAATAAAAAGTATAAAACTCAATACAAAACATTTGCCAGCTAGGCAGAATATATCTATAAGAGGAAAGGAAAGAAAATCAAGCATTTTTGCAATTTTAGGGTGGTTCTACACAAAGCAAAAGTCAAAACTGGATTCTGAAATATAACAAAAATGTGTATCATACTGACACGAAGAGGTATTACCCGTGATTGTGTTGTCTCCATAAATGCCTGGTTCAGCAGCTGTGTTTCACATGTGAAAAGAAATGGACTTTATAGTAAATAGATTTTTTTAATTTCGATTAACAATTTTTAACCATAAGGAAAATGTACAGAATTTGTGTGGATATCCATGTACTATGTTTACTCAAAGATAACACTTTGTTGCAAACTTTAAAATATAATAAAATACATTTAATAGCAATCTTCTGTGGTATCGTCATTATTTATGGACATAACATTCAAAGTATGGAAATTCAGTTGTGGATCAAAATGACCGTAAAAACAGTAAACCAAAGAACCTTATAAACTTGTCAACACCCATCATTTGTCACAGATGGCTCACACCAATGTAAAAAACATATAAAATGTAGTATAATCCTCAACATATGGTTTACTATGTTGCATTGTTCCTACATATTATTTGTGTTAAAATCCAGGAAATTATATTATGAAGAGAATATTGGTTTTGGTTTATTAAACTAAAGTACAGGTTAAAGTCATTCTTTTCTTGTGATGAACATATACCAACAGTAATTAAAAAATAAACATTTATTTACAAAATATTGATGCATACATATTACACAAGTCTGTTATATCAAAGTGGTTTTTTTAAAACAATATCTGTAGCAACCAACTATTTGCATTGGTTTATCATAGTGCAAATGGTAATGTTGCAAAGGCAAGTTACAATGTGGGACTGCAATTTGAATGTTAGACGCCTCTCCTGCTGCCTTTTGTTTTACTACGTCTAGAAAACTATTCCCTTTCATTTAAAAAAACACCTATTTCTTGCGAATGTTGAACAGTGTACCTGAGGATAGGGCAAATTCATTATTAGCCTAAATTCTTTCACTTAGATCACTATCTTTCTATTTACTCAGCCTGCTTACGTAGCACCATTGCCATTGATTACTAACATACTAATGAGGAAAAGGAATGGAAACACGCTAAATACACTATGCCATCCCTAATTTCAGGATTTGTCCATTTATGTGGAATTTCATCTGATACATTTCACAATTCTGCACTATATATTCAAGTGTTTAAGGATGATTCTGGTGGTATTGTGTTGTGGCGTATATGTTACCAGTATATATTTTCCTGTAAATATAACATTAAGTGAAGCTGTGAAGAAATGGACTTAAAAGCCTGTTCCTTCTGTCCTCAGATGAGAAAAAGCCTGCTTTGAATTACCAACGTGTACTGAAACCTGCATATAAATTTGTGTCTGTATGACTGAGTATTGATTCCCTCACAATGTAAGAACTTCATGTGTTAAATCCGGTGATTTTGATTGTAGCTTTTCTGTTTCGCTGGCCCAAAGCCAGCCATCAGGTAACTAAATTGTCCTTTAGTTCACGTTCTGTAGCTGGTGCTGCACTAAATCTGTACGATAACCTATCATACAGCACATAGGATGTCGGCAATGCTTAGTGTACGTAACTTCACAGTTTCAAAGACTGATGAGGGGGTATAACTTTTTTTTTTCTTTTTTCTTTTTTCTTTTTTTTGGTAGCTTCCACAAATTATGAAGCGGTGGATCTCACGACGATCTCAGGAGCACCCGCAGCGATCTACAACCATGGCGGGTATCTTCCCGTATATTATTTGTTCCTTCCCGTTGAAGTACAGCATGTTTATGGGGGACATCTTGGTGGGCGTGCAGCAAGGACCTGCCGAACCCCTGGGGTTTGCTTGGTGTACGAGGTGAGTGTGCGGGTATTTTTGTAAAAACACAAATTCACATTCTCCGGAGCAGTAATTGGCTTTGTATCTTTTAGGTGCAATAATCCAGTCCCATCCGAAAGCTTCAAAATCCACAGTCAGCGGGTAGCGACAACATCGGGATTCTGTTGAGTGCTCGTCACAGTCAAGGCCAAAATCTCTGCGGGACCGTTTCGGTGTGTCTGTAACTCTGACCTCTAAAAATGGGTTCTGTGAGAGAGGAGAAGGAATCAGAAGTCTTACTGAGGTAAACCTAAGTTCATTAAAAACATGCAAATAAATTATATTTCAGACACATATGTATGAAATTAATATTCTCAAATCATATTTGCAAACGAAACTTTGCCTTCCTGCAAATCTCTGCTATAGTTGATACCTGCTCAAAGTTTATTCATGTTTTTCATACTGAGGACCATCATTTCCCTACTATTTCTCTATAAAGAGCTTTAATTCCTGAGTAATTGTTCCTGAAATAACCATTATCTCAGTGCTAGTGTCATTTCTGTTAACTTCTACAAGAATGTATCAGAAATGTGGACGATGCTGGATTTTTATTTTTGATGTGGGTTTTGTTGGTTGGTTTGTTTGCATAAAAAGAACTATGTTGTTGCTGTTTTCTCCTACACACACACACCCACCCTCCCCCCCCCGCCCAAGAACTCTCAAAAAGAAACGAAGAAAATCCAAAACTTTTAAAGGGCAGGACTGACTGGTGTTGATCTCCTTTTTGTGAGTCCTTTTGAAATTCCCATCATTAAAACCATATTGAGTTCAGGTTTTCTGGATATCAAGGAAGGTTTCTTGTCCAGACCAAGGAGGACAAAATTTGCTGTTGCGCTTGAATGTTGTACTGCAATGGCAGTAGAAATCAGTATTTCACTTGCTTATATGGTCTACTTGTATTTCACAGCTTTCTCCTCTACTAGAGGGCTGAATTTGGAGGGGCAGCTAATATTTTGACTCCCGAAAGAGTCCTGTGGCCAGGAATGTACTTTTGGCAGACCTCTGAACCACGTGCCTCCTACCAAGAGTGTGTTCCCACAGTCACCTACTGGGAAGAAACTGCAACCTTCACGATCACCAGTTTGAAAAACTTCCTGAAGTTTCCTTCCTTCTGTGCACTGATTTCAGCCTGATGTGTCCATTTGGCACTGAGCTGGCTGTCCTATGAAGAAAGACCATTCCTCAGGAGTAAATAACCGCCCAGCTAACTTTGTTATGCAGGTTGTCCCTTCCAAGACACCCGCCTTTATGGCTGCAAATTGTCCAGCTGCTGGAGACACTCCTCCCAAAGGTAAATGATATCGGGAGGGGTTTGGTGAGAGGAGTATCCCTGGTCCAGGAGCTGCAGAAAGCAGCCAGAGGGAAGAGAAATTTCCTCTCCCATTCATTACGGGCTGTGCAATTAACTCTGCCCTGCTGCTGAATCAGTTCATTTTTAGAGATGAATATAACCATACGTTATCCACAAGTGTGAAAATACAGCATTAGGTGGTGAGGACATTTCTTCACAATATCCAGCTTGCCTGGCTCAAGTATGGGAGATCTGTATCTAAACTGAATCTACACTGAAGATACCACAGTGGTTTTCCTTTAGGTTATTTTAAGTGAATTATACTCCTATGAAGTTAAACATTATGTAGGTATTTACAAATAGTTGGACTTGATGATCTTAAAGGTCTTTTCTAACCTTAGTGATTCTAAGATTCTATGAGAAACAGATTGATCTACTGCATAGAAGTTAAATAATATTCTTTATACTTTTTTCAAGAGGAGGAAAATTTTGGTTGCAATTGTTTCAGCTATGATAGGTTCAGGAATTTTTGTATGTTGTAGATGAATTGTGATTTGCGGAAACAAATAACAAGGAAAATGCTTTATTTTAACCAGTACGCTTCAGGTTTAATTTGTTTATCTGTACTTGAGGGAAAAAAAAAAAAAAAGAAATAGAAATAGAAAGAAATNAAAAAAAAGAAACCAGATAGTTGTAGTATGATCGTTCTCATCTTTATGACTCATTTACTGCATCAAGCAGAATTTCTCTGTTCAAACATTTCTAACAGATAGAATGATGCACTCTATCAGATACTGAAAGTTACAGAGCTTTGCATTATGGCGATCATATGTTCTCATGTTCCTAAACACAGGAAATGCTTTCTGTTGTTAATAGAAAATATATGCATACAGAGTACGCCAAAACTGCTTCACTTTCTCAGCAATATCAGAGGCAACTTTCGTATCAATGAAAGAATCTAACAACTATACTTTTACCTTTATGCAAAATAACTACTTATTAGGAAGTATTTGTTCTCAAGTTTGAAAACAATGTTTCTTTGATAGTAACATCCATCAGTAATTACCAAAACACTTTCTAGTTAATGCCTCTCATATCCTTCTGAAGAACTGCAATCTGTCTCAATTTTTCAAACAGGGAGACAGAGGCGCAGGAATACTATTGACTGTTGACATCATTAGAGAGCAAATAAAGAATCAGTTAGATATACAGAACTTTAATCTTCCGTTCCCTAAACAATGTTTCCATTTTATCCTTCAAACACGAATGCTTTCCAATAAAATGCAAGATATTTAAATGTGTTTTTTTTTTAAAAAAAAAAAAAAGCCAAAACCAAAACCACTTACCAATCCATCTTCACCTGGTCCTGGGAAAGTTACAGCAAGATCTCGTCCATTCTCATCAAAAGCTTTTATTTCGATGCCTAAATTGGATTCAGGCTGTTTGAGCCAATTTTGCAACACTGTCTTCACATCAATACTCTGCCAAATACCAGTGCCTGGGTTCATGTCAAGTTTCAAGGATCGAATTCCAGTATATCTTGTACCGTCTTTCATGGGTTTAATAAGTCTCAGGATCTGCACAAATACCGTTGTAGGTTTTTGGACTTGCCTCAAGTATATCCACAATTGTGCCTTTACTACTTTGTTATATTGTATTTTAGAGCTAAACTTAAAGAAGCAACATTTTGGTTTTCCCTCCATTTGTACAAGAAAATCAGCTATAAATGAATGGAAAGAACAGATTACTGAACAGGGAACAAAAAGAAATATGCATATATAAGCTTATTTTTTTTTCCCCAGACCATGTAGGAAGTCTTACAATATCTCATAAACAGTACCGGTAACCAAGTGGATTTGACTTAATTCTTTTTCTGTGGTTTACGCTCTACAGCAAACTTAATGAATGTCAACAAAATCATTACGCTATCAATCTAAAAGTAACATCATGTGACAAGGGATTGATGATTGTTTTGTCAACAGACTAAAATGAGGTTTGGCTATTCATTTTCTAAATAACTGTAGGTGGTGCCTTGTGCTCCATAGGGTGAGCAGAGCGGAGGTGTGCTCAGGCTGAAACTCGCAAATGATGGGCAATCACAGGAAGATGCACGCTGCAGAGGACTTCTGCAGTCCTCTCAGGGCATGCTCAGGGCTCTGTCCAGTGGTACCAGTGCTGTGGGTTAACCTGTACAGTTGCAAAATGCCTCTTTCCCAAACAAAAATTACCTGAGGAGAGGGCACAGCCTAATCCACAGTGATTACTACAAACTCACTTCTGCTAGTCACCTCCTGAGCACCTTCATAAGGCATGCAGAATAGCAACTTTGCATAAGGTGACTCAACATGTCTATAGTGATCTAGCTACTTCCAGTTTACTAAATAGCCGTAGGGTGCCACACATCATACAATTGGATACATCCATGGACAAACTACATGAACACTTGGATTTCTTTTCCCAATGGGAGGGAGGGGGAAAAGAGAGAGGGTATTAATCTAAGGATTGTTTTGTTTTCATTTCATTTGAACAATTTTATAGGAAGGTCACGTGCAGTGCTGTGTTCCTCCTTCCTGTAGCCTATGATGCAGCTGTCATACCTAGTCATGGCAATATCTTTCCATGCCAGGATAAAATGGGTAATGCTAATCTTAAATGGTGCAGGGCTTTGACATTCATAAATCTCACCACTTAAGATACCTGTCTCTTTAGTGCCTTTAAAATAGTACAAAGGCTTTTTATAAAAAGTAGGAAATTAACTCAGCTCAATGAAGTAGAATGACTTTTCTTCAGTCACTGTAATTATGTAACAGTTTAATTAAAAATAGTTATAAAGCCTTGGACATAACAGGCTAGAACAAAACTGCTGGCAGACCTCAACTTTGTGATAAGGCTGCAGGAATATATGGCTATTAAGTATGCAGCTTATTAATTAATAAGTTGGAACATTTTACAGATAAAATTACTTTTTCATCATTGCACACATTTTTAGCTGGCTAGAGCAGCTGATGTTATTCTAGTATGCATATTGTAATGACATCTGTAACTCCTGCCATACCTTATATGTCCTGTCATATTTTTCTTTTTTGACACCATATTCATAAGTGTTATTTTAAAAAACAGCTGTCATAGCCAAATACTTCAGCTGATGAAGAACATAAGATACTATAGTATTAGCCATGCAAAAGATACTTGATAGGAGCCGTAGCAAATGTTTAGCACTCAGAAGATAACTTAGAATTTGCTCATTCAGTAAATGCCTTCATTCTTCCTTGGCATGACTACTGGAGCTGATTGCTATAGCATGGACATTTTAACATTTAAATCTGTTACGTGCATATTTGCTTTAAATATATAGTTTTAACTAGGAGGTGGGTGGTGCTAGTTTATGGGATCAGCAAAGAAGCAAGAATTTAACTCTATACTTTCACTTGCTATAACATGTTGCGGTTAGGTAGATCTAGTGCTCTAAGCTGTATTTCTGCTGCTTTCTATTGCTCCTAAAAATACTGGCCAGTGAAACCTCCCTCAGAAAAATACAGTTATCTCATTATCTGCAATTGTCCTTTATATTTGTGATAGGAAATGCCCTGAGTATTGCACATAACGAAGTCAACTAAACTGCAGATCTCCCTTTCCTTTCTAAGGTAATGGGCAAATCCTAAGTGTTACAGGGCATACACATTACAAGGAGCCAAAAACCGAACAGTAAAACAAAGGATCGCAACACAGTCATCTGAACCTGGCTCAAATTCTTTAGAAATAACACTCTCCTCCCTCCCTCTAGCAGCCTTCAGCCAGCAGCCTGTTGGGAGAGCCCGAGGAGGAGTTGCGTGGCTCTACAGCAGGGAGACAACTCTCTCGGAGGAGCGGTGGGAGGTGAAAGCAGCAGGGTTACTTACACTCTGTAGGCATTGTGATAATCGTTTCGGTGGTGGCATGATAGTCATCATCTTCCAAAGAGCCATCGCTACTGTCATCTCTCTGGACGTCATACTGATCAATCAGTTCCTGTAGTGGAGGAGCTTTGGGTAAAAGTTGTTTAATAACATCCCTGCTAATGTTAGGAGCTTGTTCCAGTCGCAGTTTGCTGAGGATTTGAATTTTTATGGCTTCTATTCTGGAAGATTTTGTATTCTGTCTCCACGTACAAGCATTGCACAGTCCATCTCTTTCGGCGTTCTCTGTGGGCTGATTACCATCATCAAGAGCCACTGGATCAACTGAAATCAGCACGAACAGGTAAATATAAACATAGGTCACTAGCTTTTGCATGATCTCACATTCAGTGAAGCTCTTTTCCTTTTTTTTTTTTTCTTCTTTTTTTTCTTTTTTGTCCCCCCCCCTCCCCCTTTCCCTTTCGGTACTAAACAGATCCGTGAGAGCAAATGCAATCTGAGAGACAGCTTGCCACACTGGTGTACCTTATATATTCCAAGGGGGCTTTTTATACTCCAACTTTGATTAGGCTCATGTCGTCAAACCCGATGATTGGTTGCTGTCCCAACAATGAATCTGGCTGTCAGAGGGTAAAGCCCTGTCGATCACAAGTCACTAGACAGTGTTTAGTTACAGCCAAGGGTGAACTGATTTATCTGGATGCTTCGTAGAGGATATGTCTTCGCATACTGAAAGGATATATTTCCAAGTATTGTGGGCAGCAGTACTGAAAGACAGCACTGTCATTCTTAAATACATACCCACCGTGTACTTGTACTATGAATCAAGACAGATCTCTCTAAACTTGCTTTCAGTTTCTACAAGATTTATTTTTTTTTTACTTGAAAGTTTGTGCTCTTTAACAGAAAATCCCATGGGATTACTGTTAGCAGGCAGGGGAAAAATACTTCAGAAATGTATTGCAAATAGTGTGAACTTTTATGCTAACTAGAATATTTTGAGCAGTTCATATCTGAGAAAACCTTAATGGGTTTCCCTGTTAGGTACTAGCTAGAGCAGTAATAAAGATTTTGTGCATATGTGACTATATGTAAATCTGTGCCTTATTTGTTTATCCTTTTAGTGTATATCAAAATCAGCAGAAGTCCTTCACTGAATTAACAGTCAGTTATGAAAAATTAGTCTGTTCCTTCATCGTACTATCACTAAGTCAGCAGAATCCTGGGCAGTAATTGAAATATTGAGAGATCTTTCGTAGGCAAAGGTATTTCAAAGGAGTGTCTTTAGCCACTCACTCTAATATTATACAGAAACAATTAAGCACGCTTTTTCCAGTAGTAGGGAAAGTATTAAAAGACAACATTTAATTCCCGACTGTGAGTATACCTTCTTTTTCTGTGTCATCTTTTATTTCTCTTCAATATGTCTCTGTATTATATCAATTTAAATATCTTTCTGAGTTTTCTTTTGCTTTCTACTCAAGTATTTGTAAGTTCTTTATATACGTTACAGTTTGAATATACATTCTACATAAGAGATATACTTCTAGATGTGATTCTATGCTTATGGGTTATGGCCTATAAAAATCTTACAACACTGTAGTTCACATTTGATGTGCTCTTAGCAAGAATTATGGAATTCACCCTTAGCTGGGCAGGGAGGGGACAGGACGGGGACTGGAGGGTTACTGTTCAGTATAGGCTGTACATTACAGCAAGCAGAAGTCCTGGAATTTGTATCTGTTCCATATATTTGGAATCTGCAAACAGAAATCCAGGAATTTCATGCAATATATCAAAGTTTGCCAGTCTAAGTTAGGACTGCATTGCCAGTTTCTCACTGAGTTTCTCTTCTTTTTCCTTTCTGACTACACCTAAAAATGCAGGAAATGGGGGGGTGAGGGTGTTGCATATGTTCATGTAGGGAAAATGTAGGTATATAGAAAGATGTGGGACAGAACTTTCAAAGAGCTTTTTTCTGCCTGGCCATTGATACAATTTTGTATCACCTCTCCAGGGCATGCAAATTCACTGTATAACCCAGAACTGAGCCTAAAATTCAGCTCATGACCAGTGATGTAAATCGTGAGTATTCAATTGAAATTAATTGTCTTACCCTGGTGTGAAGTTGATGCAAGTGATAGATATTTGACATTCCAGGCCTATGGCTTTAGGGTCAGACCTTGATATTTTGATTTCAGCTGAAAGCAACATTTAAAGCAAGTGGTTTGACTTCACAGCTCCTGAGCATTCGTTTTTTGCACAAGATACCAATGCAGCTACTCTCCACATGTGGTAACATAAATGGGCTCGTGATTCACTGAAAATAGAAGTCAGGATAGATCTGAGTTTGCAGTGGAGACTGCCTGCCATGCCTCTAACATATTTTAAACAGACTCAGTGCATTTCAAGTGATGGAAACGTATTTTTATGGAAGAGGCACAGAATGATTCACAGTAAGAATCTTTTTGAAAAGTATTGACCCTGTTGTGAATTGTTTTATTTTGTTTGGGGGGAGTGTTATGTTGAGAATTGTTTGTTTGTTTACTGTTACAATAGTGAATGTCCTAATAAAACTATTTCTTATTATTTGTTTTTAAACCAGAATGATGTAACCAGTTCGGCATAAAAACAAATCTACCCCGAAATGGAAACCTTGACAGATACCAGGTTTCGCACGAGGAAGTTTTAAAGAGAACAATGATCCATCAATGAACAGGTGGAAATAATGATGTAGTATTTAATATCAGAGTAATTAAATGCTCTGACAGATTGTGGCTGTAAGCCACTTGTGTTGGAGTGGGAACAAGAGCACTCTAGCATCATGCCTCCTCTCACAAGGTGCTCTGCAGTAGCTTGCCTGGTGCTCAGCAGCCACAGCGGTACCTGGCCTGCTCCCTTTCCTTCAGGGTCTTCCCACCCCAACTGTGGCTTGCCAGGAGCACACAGAACTTCAATTTATTTTTTCCAGTCTTCTGCAACAATTCCATTGATCTGCAAAAAAAAAGGGGCCCCTTTAGGATTTCTGTAGGACTGTAGAGCAAAGTCCTCTCCTGCATGCCTGAAACCCCAGGGAGCTCTGAGCAAGAGCTGAGCTTGCTTTCAGCCACCAAGGTGATATGTGGTGGCAAAGAGATCCTACTGAACTCTATGCTTCTGCTCACCAGTTAGAAGTAGGAGACAGCAACAGCAGCTAGAGTGGTGGTATAGGGACTCTACTAACCAAGGGTGACAAAAGTGCCCCAGAATTTACCAGCAGCTGCATAACCAAGAGCAATATTTTTTTTCTAATATTTTCCCCCCATAAAATGCACTTCTTATCCATCCTGAATAACTCTAGGCTCGTAGTAGAATACCTTTATTGTTTGTTGTTGCCATCTGCCTCTTCTTTATGAGATTGCAAGAATTTGGAAGAGATCTTAAATGGTTGCACTTGCTAGAAATTATTGAAGTATCTAATTTCTTTAGTAAGAATAATACCATATGGAAATTGCTTTTCTTTCTGACTTCCATCGTAGCATTTTTGGAAAATGATGACTATAGAAGTAGGTGACAGAAGTGAGAAAAATATGTGATAAAGTGACCAGGTAAAAGTTGTTCCAAAAATTTATTTGGCAAAAAATAATTTTAAAAATCCCCTAAGAAACCTAAACCCAAAGCAAAACCCAAACCCCTTACATCTTAGCACCAGCAAAACTAAAGAAGAGTTAAAAACGAAATGCACATCATACTGAGTTTATGGCATTTTAATATTATCTTTGGGATTTGTGTCATTCTATCCGCCATGCCTGCCAATAGTGAATAGTATTCCCAATCCTAACTATTCAAAAATCATGGCTCAGGCCCCCAAAATCAAGCAATGTAAGAATGTATTCCTTTCTAAATGACACACATCTGTCTACCTGTCAACTTCTCTCCTTTTTCCCTGCCACCAGCAGCTCATTGGAAAACCTGGAAAAACAAAATCAAGACGAAATATAACAAATAAAACCCTGAAACCCACCCCCAACAAATGTGACTGATATAGAGGTTTCAAAGACACAATGTTACTGTGAGTTTTATGGAAAAACAAGGACTGTGTAGAGGAAAAGGAGATTACTAATGCCCTCCCTGAGGAGAAGGCAAACGGAGCCCAACCATTACCCATCCTTTTTGGCAGCCTTTAACGAGCCAATCAGCTTGTGCTGCTCTGTCATTAGTCAGCATGCTGATACCTCTGGTCCATCTAAAGTGTGTCATCCCTTGCTGGGCCAGCAACCCAGAAAAAATAGATAGAGAGCAGGATGGGATTTGAGCTTGTTTTGGAAGTGGACCAAGCGGACATGGAAGGGAACCAGGAGGTTTCTGAGAAAAGGGAGACTTACGGGGCAGCATGAAGGAGCTGCTCCCATGGTAGGGAAGGGGAGGGACACGGATTACAGCCCTGCCAGAAACTGGACGACTTCATCCTGTTGTAGGCTAGATTTCCAAACACTTCCTTACAGCCTGCAGGACCAGAAATTCACTCTTCTTTTTTCTGTTAAGTTAAATTAAATAGTTCCCATAACTGATTCACCACAGAAAGTAGAATTTGAAGGTAGAAAAAAAATCAGATGGTGTCAAATGCACTATAAATCTGTGATTGCTGTTTACACTGATGTCAAGTCCCACCTCTGATCCAGCTGGCTGCTCTCCCTGATTTGTTTTATAAGGAAGGTACAATATTTCTTCTGAGACACTAAGGAAGATGCTCTTTGAGTCACCTTTTCTCTCACTTCTGTCAGCAAAAAGCATAATTTATAGAACAGCATATGGAAATGGATAGAAAATTCCTTTTTAACCATATTTGGAGCAATTAACCTCTTCACTCAGGTGCAATAAGCTGGGAATGTTTGTGAAGGAGTTTTGGTCAGAACAGTTAAATTTGAATAGAAATATTCATATAATTAAATGCAATGCGGTTAGGTTATTTTAAGTGCTTAACTATGAGCCCAGCTGTCTTAACTGACCAGGTTCTTGCTCTTACCCGCCTGAATTGCAAGATAAATGCATTACTTCAAACCTCAAAGCAGATACAAGCTTCACGTCTACAAAACACCTAGAAAGAAATCTTGCAGTAACAAAAAGCCTATGAAAACATCGTCCCAATCAAATCACGTAAACTAAAGCTGCAGCTATTGTAACACAAAAGTAACCACTTCTAAAACTGAACTTATTGCCATGAACTAACATATAAAAGCTGTAACTAGTATGAATTCTTGTTCTGTAACAAATGCCCTGAAACAGTTTATCCTCTGCTATATGTTACTTTTTTTCCTTACAAAAATAATCATGTATAACCGTGAAGCATTGTGCTGTATCAACTACTGGAAGTCAACTTTATTTCTTTCTTTTGACAGTGTAATTTTTTGATAGTTTATTGATATATATTTTGGACATACAACTGCTTCAACTTACCAAAAAATAAGTAAGTTCATCTTGTTTTCACCAGTTTTGCGTTCCAGGTGTCAGAGAGCATGCATGGTGCAGGGTACGGATGCCCTGGTACCCTGGCATCTGGGTGGGGTATGCTGCAACTCCTTCTCACCCCTTCTGTCGGGTTGTTTTTCCAGGAAAACCACCATGTGCAGGGATTTTGAGTGATCTCCTCCAAGGAGAGTCTGTGTCTGCAGTTTGAGTACCAGGACAAAATGGCCCTCTCTCTGACGGATGATTTCCTTAACTCAGGAGCTATAGGAGACAGTAGTGAGTCCTACTTGCGAAGGAGTTTCTCACAAGACATGGTATGTAAGCATGCAATGGATAAAACAGGGGAAATAGGTAAAAATGGTGACAAATGGGTGGTGTGGCCATTTTGGACTGTGATGCACCTCTCAGCTCGCCCAAGAGATGCTGCTGAATGTAGGCTTCAGGGAAGATGTATGGGATCCCCTTCAGCTTTTGACTAACTCTTCCCCTTCTGGCCATCTCCCTGCCTGAAGCTTTTGTGTTACTGTGCATAACTGTACAAGTGGAACAGGCCAAAAATGCCCAGTCACATTTTTCTCTCCAACATTTCCATCCAGTACATGTTGCTCCAGAAACAACTAGATGTGCTGATGGACATGAACTTTAGAAACAGATAGAGAAATATATTCCCATTGGGCTCATTAAAAACATTTAAGGAAGGATGCAATTATAGTGAAAGCTGCCAATTTTTCTCACTTTTTTGTATTCTGGATTTTATTCTGTGGCCTTTGCTATTGTGTCTATCTTAGAATAAATCTTATAAAGAGCCCTGTTAAATACCTCTTTAATTCTAAGGGCTCTACCCTTGCTACAGGATACTGTCTTTTCTTTAAATCTGTAGTTTTTATGCTTTCACCCAGAATGCTTGACATTCATTCTGACATTCATCTTCCATGTCTTTTAAAAAAAGCTGCATCAGGCGCTGCATCACCGATGGGAAACCTTGAATTCCTCCAAGGAGATGTTACTGTCCTTGGAGAGATTTCACTTCTGCATTTGCACAATCAAAGTGGTTGAAATACCAAAATATTTCGTCTTGGTGGTACTAGCTACAAGAACGCTTGTGTTTCCTCTAAGGCACGACTCTTTAAAGGAGATTTTCGGCCCTGGAGGTCAGTGATTTGGTATGAGTGGCCTGGCCTCTGCTGGGTTGATCAGGAACGGCATCCACTGGGAAATGTGGGACACAGTTTGGAGGAGTCTTTTTCTTTTTCCTCCTTTTATTTCTTTGCTTTTTTTCTCTTTTTTTCCTTTTTTTTTTTTTTTTCTTTTTAAATACATGATGGCTTAAAAGTAAACATACTCTTGACAAAACCAGAAAAATCTAGTTTTGCAAAATGCAGTGAATCTGATTCTGCTTAATCTTGCCCAGTGCCATAATGGACTGAACTAAATAACTCTTTCGATCCGAAGATAATTATAACATGGGATAGGTTTGGCTCGTCATCTCAAACTACCCTTTTGCTGCCCTCCCTATGGTTTGTGTGCCACCCTGTGGTTTTGTCCCTACTGAACCCTACAGGCTGAATGGGAACAAACCGTAACACCTGGTACCTGCTTGTGTCTAAACAATAAGTAAAATCACAGCAATATAATGACATACAGAGGCAAGAATAGCTTTTGTTTCTTCTTCTGATGTTTGTAAGCAGAGGAGCTGGCTTTGAAGTAAAGTACTCTAAAACTCTGAGCGTTTGAGACAGTGAACTCATAAATATATTGAATTCTAATCGTTCAAATAAAACCGGTTTTCTGGGATTGCAAGCCTGACATGGAGTTTCAGCAGTGTTCATCTGCAGTGGCAACGCATTTGCTGAACTCCTTTTAGCGTCACAATCAGTCACGCTGTAATACTTCTGACAATAATATAGTGGAATGATTTCACAGTGAAACAATATTTAAAATGTACAGCAGTGTCCTCTCCTGGTTGCTGCCATACCTACCGGGATCAGCCAACTGTACTCACGCTGTGCATTGACTTTTGCTTGCACTACAAAGGTATTAGTCTTTGTTTTTTATATACAGTGTTTAGATCCATGTCTAGGTGTTATAAACACAAATATTTCAGAAGTCAAAGCAGCTCCAGAAGTTGCAAGACAGTTTTTGTTTACTTTAAATAGTCTACTCTGTATGAGTGTAAGAATTTTTAGTTGCATTAAATTGTATTAATATTTATAAGGACTTTTTCAACCTAAAGCAAGAAGGAAGATTATATTTCAGACTGAGAACAACAGATTGCTCAAAATGCATACTAGAAGGAGAGGTGATGAGAAATGTAGCAACATGATTTTGCCCATGAAACTTTTCAACAATGTTGAGTAATAAAATACAGTAAAGAGCTGTAAACATCAAATTTTTCCTTTACAAGGTACTAGTTTATACCTCATAGTGACGCAGCATTGATGGAGGGTGTAATGATT
>WEIS01029757.1:513-10896 GCA_013389965.1 Todus mexicanus | reverse complement strand
ATTTTAACTTGTGGATTTCTATAGTGTGGGAAGGCTTCGCTTTGCATTCAGGACTCTTTCCAATTAAACTGAATGTTAGCTCAGCCCATTTGAAATGCATAAAAACTGTACTTATGGGTTTCCAGTTATGCTTATCCTACTTCTGAAAGATACCACAAAGGGCATGACGCAGAAATGCTTTAACCCTGAGGTTTGCAGTTAAGTTTCTGTTGCTTTTTTTGTTATTATTATCTGGATGGAAAAAAGGTAGCTGCCTAAAGACCATATTTACCACTGCTTTTCAAAACAGTTGAGAGTTGTACATGAGCAACGCACATTGAAAAGTCTACAATGAAAAGTGCACATCCTGAACAATAATTTCTATTCAGTACTACAGCTGGGTGAAAACAATCTTGACCACGTTGAGTAGTCCGCAGAGAGCTTCAGTAACTTCAGAGGGACTAAATCTGGTGTCACGTTACTTCCCACAATGATAATATGAGAATTTCATTGTATTCAGTGAAACATACTTTAAGAATTGTACGCTTGCAAACACATTCCAAGGTCGGGAATGAATCTGAAAAATTGATGCACGTGATTTCATGGTGACTGCATCTATTTTGGAAACCAAAGCTTGTTGGAGTCCATAACGTAATAAGTCACTGTATCCTTGGTAAAAGACTTGTGGCTGAAGCTCTCTTGTGAAATAATAAAGACGTTTAAAACAGGTTTCTCACAGAAGCTGTCACGACATTCATTTAGCGCAGATCAATCTGTCCACAGTATCTCTATTGACACGTTCCAACTACCTCCATTGTTAAGATGGAAAAAAACCAAACCACAGCCCAGGAAAACATCTAAACAAATAAATAAATCCCTTTTCCTGTGCTTTGACACAAACAGAACTATTTCCTCCCAGACAAGCTGCTGAGAAGTAGGTGGCTAATGGAAGAAGGGTATGTCAGCCAGAAGTCTCAAGGGTAACAAGGGTGACGAGTCACTTCCTCAGAGACAGGCAGAGCAATATCCTGAAAATTCTGGTGTCTTTAAAATGAGCAATTCTTCTATGCTTTCACCTGGGAGGAGTGTTTTGCACAGGGATCCCCCCTGGCTGCCTCAAGCCATCTCTCATCAAGCTCTACCTAGGAAAGCAGCCCTTGACTGTGTTCCCTCTTGACTATTGCTCCTGAATATTCACTTCCATGCAAAGCCATCCACCCTGCAGCTCACAGTAACACCACATCTATACACCGTGATTAGGTAGAGAGGAGGCCATTGGTAGCTGCCTCATGTCACCGGGGCTGAGGCAGACCAGAGGTTTCCAACCCCTCGTGTCTCCCATCTGCTGGAGCATTTCTCTGATCTCTCAGACGGGGCAATAGCACACTGAGAAATAAACCTCTTTACTCTGCCATATCCCTGTAAGTGAGATATCCTCATTAGCAACTGCATGAGCCAGTCAGTCAAAGTTTTCCCAAATGCTTCTTAGCATCAGCTAAGTCGCATAATATTAATACCACCGATGTCTGCTACATCTCTATGGGATTTTAGCAAAGACTGAACGTTATTAGAAGAGATACTGTGGCTTTCCCTTCATTTGTTCTCACACTATACTCATTAAACAAGAAGCAGTTCTTCAAGTCACGTCAATCAAGCGCCACTGTCTAGGACCTAATGTTTGCTATGAGATGCAGAAATCCAGTCCCTAAAAATCCAGCTGGTGCCTGGAGGTGGTGTTATGGTACCGGGAACCTTTTCAGGTCCTGAGTTCCAAACCAGCCCTGGCTGATGCTGGCCAAAAATGCTACCATTGCCTCTATTAAGTGAGTTGGTACTTTCTCTTCACTGTCCACAGCAGAAAAATCATTGTCCCTGCTGGCACTCATTACAGCCATTATTGTCCTTTTCATTGTGAACTCTCAGGCTGTCCAGGTTGCTTAAGATCCGTGCACTTCTTGGGAGTGCCCTGGCTTCTTTGGTGCAACTGGAGGGCATTTATGGGTGAGAAAGAGGAAGCACAAGGTGAGGCAATGCATCTCTCCATGAAAATGAATCTATTCCATCGCACAGGCAGGAGCGAGCTGACTCAAAGCCGCACGAGCAAAAGCTGAAGACTCCTCTAAGCTCCCCGTACTACTCTACCTCCAACAGGATACAAAGTGGTAATTTATCCAAACATTGAGACAGAGCTCCTCAGCTAGCGTAAACAGGAGTTTACCCATTGGCTCTGGCCCTCCTGAGAACAAACTCCCATTGACTGATAAGTGATCCCGAGGATAAGGCACTATTGTTGGACTGTTTCTAAGAGCTGGCCTTCATAAACTAATCCTTTCATGGGTGCCATAGGCACCACATTCTAAAGCACTAAATTCACTTGAGAAATCCCGCAATTAGGAAGGCAAATTGACTCACTAATTTCAGCTGTAAAGGTTTTATTTTACCAATCTATATTTAAGAGGGTGCAAATCTAGGCACAATAAGATTAGCCCTGCACAAATAGGTGAAATGGAGGTGGGGTTACCCTGATATATTTTCGAATCAAATCTACAAAGAAATTCCAAGTGCTGGAGGGCGATTGTAGTCATGCAACTGTAGGTGACTGAAACCCATGACTAATAAAAATTAAATTGGCCCAAAATTAATCATATGCAACAGGAATTATTTGATTCAACCAGATTAGCTGCTAAAATGCCTCTGGAGGGTTGGATTAGCAGAAGATATACTCTTCTATCTCAAGGCTCAGGAAGCAATAATCTTACAAAGGCAAATTAACAATAGAATACATTAGCTAGTCCTCTCTTGATCTCCACAACGCAAAAGAAAGCAGGGGAAAACATGACTGTATGTATTGAGCTGTTCCTGCATTTTCAGTTCCTCCACCAAATTTACTGCAGCAGATGGAGCAGTGTGTGGTCGATGGCAGACTGGGTAGTAAGCAAGAGATCACCCAGTGGTGAGTACAGCACCTCCAGATTTGCATTATTAGACAGTAAAAAAATGTGGATAGTCAGGATAGGTTTCTAGTATTCAGTATAAGGATGGTTAATCCAACTTTAGATCACAGAGATGGGGTAAAACTCTGCGATCTTTTCCGATTCCCTCCAACCATCACCTGAGCAAGTGGTGGCCTAATAGACTCACTGGCTGGGTAGACCTGGTGGAATGTGTGCTAAACCACTGAGTAGCTCAATAGATGTTCCAGTTATAACTGAACATGCTCAGGATGATGGAATTCTGTGAAGGAAACCTCTTCCAGTGTGTCCAGGGATACCGCAGGTAGGCTACGGCCTGCTTTTTGTGAACTGCTGCCCAATGAAATAGTCCCATTCATTCCCGTTTAATTTGCAGCAGACCAGGAGACACAATGGCAAAGCAAAACAGCCTAGATCTTTACTACCCTCATCCCATCTCTGAATCTAGGATTAGACATTCACAGGTTCTTGTTTTGCTTTTCTTTTCTGTAAAGCTCTATTGGTTCAATAAGTAGATTAAGTATAACCGAAGTGTAAAGAAAAATAAAAAAATCCCAACTTCTCAGTTACCTCAGAAGTAGATGGAGCTAATCCTTGTATATTCAAGCCTAGGGATCAGCCTACACATCTCCAATAGTACTTTAAAAGACTTTCTTCCCCATTCTCTCAGGCAGAAGTACACAGCTGGACTTCCATCAGAGTAAATGATGCTGTCCTCTCAGCTAACTTCTAAACATGGAAAAAGCGTAATCCTGATCTCCCACGGTTTGCTCTGGATTTATTGCATTTATTTGTAGGGATCACCATTGCCATCCTGTATCTTGTAAATGAATAATTGCACAGATTAAATTCCTCCATGAGAAAACAGTATGGTAGTGACAATTTTTCTTGCCATCAGTCCTTCAACTCTCAAACTTCAGCTAAACAGCTAAAGAGAAGGGGAAAAAAAAGGGAAAAGGGAAAAAAAAGACACACATTCTTTAAGGCTGCACTGCCAAGATGAAAATTTTGCTCTAAATAGGCAAAATATGCATTTAGCTTTCTCAATGGCTGAATCTAGCCCTGTGTAGGAATTTCTCCAGCATCTGATATAGGCTAGAACTATAACACCATCCCAACTTGCCAGCTCACTCAAGTCTTTTAATTCACTCACCCGTACAGGAATGACATCAGTTCCACAACCCTTTCATTTTCCCTTCTAGGCAATATAAAAAAGAATCCCTGCAGTTCTCAAATGCTAGTTAGGAACTGGAACTCTAATGAAAGTGTTTTGTAATGTAGCTGGCTAGCTTGCACAGTTGTCTGGTCACTGTGCTGCAAGCTGTTTTTAAATTTGATCCTAACATGAATTGACTGATTTCACCTGGAATATGGACAGGGTCTCATTTCTCTGAACTCTGATTTATAGTAAATAGAAAGAATTCAGATTTCATTTGTATAACTCCCTGAAGATGCATATTATAAACAAATTTACTCACCTGTTCCTGTTCCTTTTTATAAACTTAAGCAAAGATGATCTCCTTGAAGTCACTATTGAGTCAAATATAGCTTCAAAACCTCCACTGTGTTTGGTACTTACGCTTGAATCATCTTTTAAATTTTTCATAAGTCACAATCCAAAGAGAGTAAAAAAGATGAATCTCTATAAAACTTATGTCAATTAAAATAATCTTTTTTAAATCATCTTCCTATGCAGATCAAAATATGTCTAGCATGAGCATGAGCTCTGTCTTCTCCTCTTGCAGCAATTTTTAGAAAATATTTTATGCCTTCAGTCACCCCATTTGAAATACATTTACAGTGCTGACGGTATTCAACACTGTTTACAAAGAATCATAGGCAAAGCGAAGTTGGAAGAGGAAACTAAGCTTACTAACAAGGTATTCCATCCCATATATGCCATCTTCAGTATAAAGGTGAGGGATCACTAGGGTCAAGCCCACTTCTTCAACAGCGGGTGTCTGAGGAGGACTCTCTTCTGTCTTTGATCCCGATCCTGACCCAGTTTCAGAATCCATCTCCTGAATCCAGTTTCCATCTTCTTTCTCCCCTTCTTCCCTTTTCCCTTCAACTGTAGCATTTGTGTTACATTAGGGGAACAAGTATGCACATTGTCACGGTTTGGGGTCAGGGCACCCCCCAAATCTGCAACAGAACGGTCTCTCCCCACTGCACCCAAAAAGGGAAGAAAGGAAATAAAGGAGAGAGACTTAGTGATTAGGAAAGGAAACTAGAACAGCTTTATTAAAAAATGAAATAATAATAAAGAGAAAAAAATATATGTAAATAAGTACAAAACCAGTATCGAACCCAACCTCCCCAATGGTAAATCCGTCCCCGTCCCCACTGATGCTGTGGAAGGGCCCAGCAGCAGCCGGGAACCGGGAGCTGGATTCAGGGATGCGGCCCAGAACCTGGGGCCCAGCCAAGGCCTGAGCCGGGGGCTGAGACCGGGGCCGGAGGCCTCAGGGCAAAGCTGAAGCTGCCAAGGCCAAACCCAGCGAGGAAGAGTCCCGAAGCCCAGAGAGCAGCTCGAGCTCAGGGAAATGAAAGACGAAGGGCAAAATGGTGAAAGGGCCAAGAAAGAACGGCTGAGACCCTCGTGATCCCTCAGCTTTATACCGAATATGACGTATATGGGATGGAATCCCTCGTTGGCCAATTTAGGGTCACCTGTCCTGTTCTCTCCTCCCTGAAGGTGCAGCCTTTACTTTTCTGCACCCCTCAGTGTGGTACACAAGATCTAGCAGTGACCTTGGTTTGCATACCAATCCTTGGTACTAACTCTAAACATGGAGCATTATCACTGCTAGAAGCAGACTGTCTGCAAAACGTGCTGCTAACTTCAGACAGCACAGTCAGTAAGAAGAGACTTAGCTGAAAAGTAAAAATCATAGAACAGAATCTTAAAAACTCATGGCTTAAGGTTTCTTAATATTTTTACCAGGAACTTTTTCAGAAGATGTATAGCATAGCACTTCCAAAGAGGGCACCTGCATTTTCGTCTTTTAAAATGCTAGGTCTATATTCTGCAAGGTCTATATTCTTTTAGTGGTTAAGACAATGAAACAAATGAAATTTCAAGGGCCATATCCTCATTTGTTTACATCAACCCATGCTCTTTAGCTTCAGTGTAACTGTACTAGTTCACACCAAAGGAGGATTGGGGCTCCAGTTTCTATTTCCAGCTCCATTTTGCTCGTGTGAATGCAGCAGTTAATTTGGAACATATGGAAGAGTCGGGGGAGGGAGTTCCTGCTCACACAGCTCATGCAGCTAGATTGATTTTTGCTAAAACTAAAAGAAAAGCACAGCACATACCATGTGTGACAGTCGCTGCCCTGCATTTCTGATGTGAATTATATTGTATAATAAAATTTGAGTGTTAAAATTTAGTAGCACGGCAGTTATGCTACACAGCACTTCAACTGCCTGACAATACAGTTGTTTCCATTTTCATAGTAATAGGATGCTGGGTCCCAAGATATGCTGAGAGAAAACACACTAATGGGATTTTATCTGACCACCTGAAGGACCAATTTATACAATGAAACTGGACTTAAATTATTTGATTAAATGCAAATCATTTATGTTGTAAACAATACAAATTGAGAGTAAAACCAAACCGATTGTGAAATAATGAGAGGAAAAATGGGCTTTATAGTGGTCAAAATGCGCTAGTCAGAATATGAGGCTTCCTCAGTACTTGCTGTGGACATTTTACAGTAGAAATGTGTGGAGGTTTTTTTTGCAATAGAAAAAACAACTTCCATTTGCTTGACTGGGAGAGATGTATTGCATTGATGAGCATGTCTCTAGGCCCATGAAACTATTCCTAATTCTTATTTACCTCCCTTATTTCCCACTGAAACCACCTGGAAGTATGAATACTGCACAACTTTTTTGGTTTTGAACTATGGCAACTGAATCCCTTCCACAAGAGGTCTTGAGTTGGAAGTTTTTTTCAAGAAAAAAGAAAAAAAAAGTATATCATAAATGAAAAGGGGAGGGCACCTTATATTTCACAATCCTTGTTTGGCCATGGCCCATTCCCATGCTCCCACAGAGAAGCTAGGATGTTTAGACAAGCAAGATGGCAGGAGTTAGAAGGACTGAAGAGTTTGCAATGTAAAGGCAAAAATATTGCAAATCAGGAATAAACACAGTGAGAACAGGAGTTAAGCCCTTATAAATACTCATTTCCTATAGCAAAGCCGTAATCCAGACACAACGCTTCTTCCTTGTCTTTTACTGAATTTTCACTGCATCTCCAGGGCCAGGAAGGCAGCGATGAGAGGTGCCAAAGTGACACCACACCCTGAAGTTTCACTACAGCTCTGTGTTGGATTCTCTCAAGTGGAGCACTTGAAATATAAAGGTACAAACACAGCTCCCCTCAGGTACTGCTCACATTTGTAAAAACTGCAGAAATGTGACCAGCTTAGGAAAGATTCCTCCTTTTTTTTCTTTTTCCTTTTGTTTTCTTTCTTTTTTTTTTAAGCCCTTACAATTTAGATTTAGGTGCCTAACTTTAGACACTAAATGAGTTTTAAGATGTCAGCTTTCACGCCCAGCTTGAATGCTTTTCTTGTGGTAATATATTTAGCTGGGTCAAACATATCCCTGAAGTAATCGGATCTATTGTGCTTACAGTCTGCTTAACTTTTATTTTCTGATTATTTCTTCTTTGGTTTACCTTTGTTTTTCTACCCTGTGGCAAATAAACAATCCTTTTATTGAAGATAGCTGGAATTGAATGTGAAGACTCATACGTATTACTCACTGAGTCTGCCTTACAGCAAAGGGAACTACCTTACTTTTCCTCTTCTCTCAGCAGCCACTCTTGTAATAGTGCAGTGTATTGTTATTATCATGGCACAACTCAGAGAAACAGCCGAAGAGACATTTTAGCAGACAGGATAAACAACTTCTGAAGAACTTGGGCCCTATTTCTGTCTTTTATGCATCCTTTTCAACCCCTTGCTGGGCTTTCACCAGATGCTCTTTTCAAATCGCATGAGTTATGGGGCTTCCCTACATAAGAGGCAGCTCAAAATTCACTGCTATCTTCTTTCTCCAGGGAACCCTGGAACAAATAAGATTCAAAGACAACATTCATCCAGACACAAATTAGTTTGGGGTCGGTTTGAGATTTGGCTTGAGGGCTGAACCAATTCTTCCTGCATCCCCTGCTAAGCCAGGTTGTTCATCTCTCATTTTAAACTCTAGGTAGTTTACAGTAGTGTGGTATGTGCTGCTTCCTGTCAAGCTGATATGAAAAGACTTTCATATCTGAAAAACATTCAGATACAAAATCACCAGGAAATTTGGAAGATGGAAAAATTCCAGCTTTACAAATATTCTCCCAGAAGGATCTGCTGCTAAATTGAGATCTATTTGTTTATCGCTTTTTTAACTCTCTATGGGAGACACAGCACTGGGACAAAGAGCCATACAGATAATGAGCTGGGAAGAAGAAATGCTGTAAGAAATATCCCCAGCTTCAGGGTATGTAATCTCTCACCATTTTTTTTTTTCTAAACACATTTGTCATACAGAATGCTGTAACTTACAGAGCACTGGGTTTCCAGCCCTTAGGAGACTATATTTAATAATAATAATAACAACTACAACAATAGCGATTCCATAAGCAGCAGAACTCATGATGTCAGATTTCCTGCGAGTCTCTGTTCTTTTACTCTCATGTCTATCTCACTGTAGATGCCCCAGGCAGTCTCTGTCTTCTTTGATACCTCTAACTTGCAAAAAAATGATACATGTTACAGTCACTTTGGAGCTAAGGTCAATCAAGTAAGTTTTCTACATCCCTAAATAAATAAACACGCAAACATGCATAATACATACAAAAAGCCTCCAAAGGAAACAAAAGCCCAGAGTCATGGGCCCCGTATTGGGGTAAATCCCATCATTCGCCACCAGGACTTATCACACCAGCAGAAAGAACAACCTGCATAGGAGAAAAATGAGAGAGTAATAAAGGTAAGTTTATAAAGTCCAGATCTGCTTTGATCAAGCACTCTTGTATTTAAAACTATCAGCTGCGAAGATCTATACTGCATCTCTATTGCTGATGAAATTAAAGGGATGCCAGAGCAATGGCAGTAATGTACAGGAAAAATTCTGATTTATTGGGACAAGAACACGTGGTTGAAGCAGCTTCACTAGCAAAGGGAAAAGCCTCCACTCTTCTCAGCCTTAGAGCATCCTGAGTTCCATCAGGATTTAGGAGCCATCAGTATTTAGCTAGGCCAATGAAAAAGATACCTATATAGATTGTATTGAGCTGATATAAATTTTTACCTGCCTAGATTTTACAGCCCTAGTAGTAAATCCCACTGTGGATATGTAGTATTTTTATGAATCCGGCTTTTGCCATGGTTTAACAGTGGAAGACAGGGTTCACCCATGGTTAGAAGTCACTGAGATCCAACATCAATTAAGAAAGTCAATGTGGCAAGTTAGTAGTGCCTCTAAGTTATTTCAAAACTTAGACATAAGGTTCTCTGTCCTCCTCAAAAACACACATCAAACAGATTTCATAAACTTGTGATAGGGCTGGGAAAATCCCTATTCCCTGTTCAAATTCCTTTTGGAAGCACTTTAATTTCTGTTTAGCTTTCAGTATCAGAATCTTGTGAAAGCATCCTGTAGTATGCATAGCTGTAATTCTCTTTTGACATTAATATTTGTTTTAAACCCTTCAAGTTCTTTCCAAATTCAACACTGGCAATCCTGAAATGCATCTGAAGTTACAGAGCACAGCAGCTAGCTCTAAACTAAGAAATATAGTGGTATTTTAAGTGCTATTATCATTGTCTTGGGGAAAGAAAACATCCCTCTTTAAAGAATCGGTGGTTTCTTATCTAACTGAGACTCCAGTGGGTAGCGTGTGGTCATCTTTTGGCACCCTTTGAATGCTTAACATTACATGGGGTGGGATATTTGAATAATCACTTGTAACTTGCATAAATACTGATTTCATGCTTCTCCTTCATGTGACAGAATGTGTCATAGCGAAAGAGAGAACTTCAGGAATCAGGGCCTATGGGAAGAAAATAAGACATTACAGAATTCATAAATTTTTTATCTATTATGAGAAATTACTTGAATGTCCAGTTGTGAAAGACTTTTCCCAGACTCTTCTAGATCTCTTCCTTAGGCTGCAGCTTTTTGGTCTGTGATAAGAGAATTCACTTTCCCAGTATGTCTAAGTGAGAAACTCTTCTCTCTTCATGTTGTTATGAAAAAACTGTAGCAAATCCCATTGATGCTAAACTTGGAAAGGGTTAGCAGAAAAGAAGCACTGCTAGTGTATTTTTTTCCCTTTTGTCAGATGATAAAACAGAAATACCTAAAATGGCAGAAAGTCTAAGATCAAACTGTGGATTGTGATCATTTCCTCTGGAGAGTC
>WEIS01029750.1:0-14431 GCA_013389965.1 Todus mexicanus | reverse complement strand
CTCTGCCTCATCTCCCACTGGCCATTCGATGTGGTGGGACACAATATCCATGCTCTCATCCAGGAGGAAAACGAACCAAACAACGCAGGTTACATTGTCGGTTGTAGAAGCAGAATACCAAAGCGAGCTGAACAGAAGTGAAAAGAAATGTTGTTTTACATCAGAAAGCCAAATACAAATCTGTAGCCTCTTAGAGATTTCTCTTGCTTTCCTTTTCTTATTACTGTAACATGTGTCCTCTGCATCTATTTACTCTTACTTGGGGTCTCAAGCTTGTGTATTTCATTTGTGCAGATGGCCTGCATCACTTTGTGAAAGATGATCTTTCTGTCCTGAGAAGGTATGTGTGCCAGGTCCCATGCATGTTATCACTTATTTATTGCCTCCCTGGCGGCACGCTGTCGCCAATAGGCGTGTAATTAGAATAGCTCAGGCTGGAGACCTGTGTAAAGTCTGAATGCTTTCATAATTGGTCCATAGGTGCTGTAGGTTTGTGCTTGAATCCTCTATGATTTCTGCAATCAGAAGCTCAAGTTTCTTTCTTCAGTGACATATTTATATTATTACAAAAAAAGGAAATCCTTGCATTTTGAATCTGTTCTCATTTGTATTGACTTACTTGATGACTTGTTATTAGAAACAGCCAGCTTTTGCTTTTGGAGAACCTTCCAGTCATTTAAACAAAACATCAGTCCCTCTTTCTTCTTGCATTCCCACCCTGTACAAAAAAAAAGGGGAAAAGTGAAAAGTAAGAATAGGAGAAAAATTATCAGAAACAGCTAAGCCAACAGCATAATCTGCAAGTTCTGTGTGTACTGTTATATCTGAAACATAATTATCAAGCTTAAGTTAATTAGACTAATGCTTAGAAAATCTGGCATGGCAGATTGTGGTAAGTAATTAAATATACCGATTAAAAGATGTAATACACACTGAGCAAAAACAAAAAGAAAACTCCATTTGATACAGCCAGTGAACATAGACAATTAAGAAGTCAAGTAGATGAGCACTGACAAAGATACTGAACTTTGTGGAAGATGATGGGCAAGATGCCAATTTTCCAGTGGAACAGATTTTGCATAGTATCAGTCAAACTTTTGTTTTATGACAATCCGTGCTGCTGTTTCCTAACTGAAATATATGAAGGGCCACTTGCTTTTTTCATTAGGATTAGCTGACATGAATACAAGGGTATGTGCAAACAAGAATGTGACATTAGAGTACTAGTTTACATATATATAGAAGTCATGTAAATGGCTTTTCTTAAAAGCAATTCACAAGATGTCATACAAGAAATAAAGCTGTGAAGACAGTGTTTTCTGCAATTAAATGTAAAGTGGAACTGCTTACAGGTCAGAATGAATGAGGGAGCTTGTGAGCCTTTGTACACCTCAGTATGTGCACAGGAAAACCCTAGAAACACAGACTGAGAACATGGTAATTTTTGGTGAGTTTTGCTTGAAGACTAGTTTTTAAAAAAGAGATCTAAAGAATGGAGAGGAAAATGTAGCAGTAGACCTTCTGTGGAAGAAGTTGTTCTTTCAAGATACCCTGCTCTGCCTTTGAATTTTCTGTAAATGAAAAAAATTATTTTGCAAGTCCTCCATGAAATGTGTGACTGTACAACCTATTCCCCAGTCAACTCCTCCCTGAAGAATAAGTGGGGAACCTGCAAATTCCTAGTCTGGCAAACTGAGATCCATCAAGCCTGTGCTAGATCCATGCTCATAGCATTTAATCCACTAGTATTTGACTGAGCTTCTGGAGTAATGTACAACCTCTTCTTAGCTGAGCCACGTGTTTTATTCATATCTGCTGGAAATTGCTTTCATTTCTGTTGATCTCATTGTTTCCTAAGGCATGAACAAACTGATTGAACTGAAGGAAAACAAAATTACTTTTTTTGTCTCTGAAAATTGGAAATGTTTGGGTTGCTTTTCCCGTCTTCGTGCCTTTCCTACCCTCCATCCCCTCATGTTCATGTGATCACCCCACCTATGCAGTTTGGGATTTCCTGTAGCTCCAAAAGCACGTCCTCTGAGTTATGGTAAGAGAAGGTGGTGATCTGCTGCCAGGGTATCAGCACAGGAACAGGACTTGTGAAAACATTGCAAACAAAAAAAAAAATTCCTGCAATTCTTCCAGATGAATATTTCTGAAATGCCTGTGCTCAATGGTTTGAATATTAATTCTCTCTAAAGCAGTGATACTGAAGTTTACATATTAAATACTAATTGTTTTGCAAATGCTATCAATTCGTGGTTCCTGTGTAGAAGCACAAGGATGTCTGGAAGGTTGTAGCATGGGTGGTGGCAACTATTTTTTCCTGGGCATTTTAATAAGATTTTCAATGCATTTTCATCAAAACCACCTTCCTGCTAGTAGAAGCTATCAGCCTTAATTAACTGCAATGTGTATCCAGCTAAAATTAATTCTCCGCAAATTCACAGTCCCTTCACTGAAATTAATTGCAGAATATTATATTCCCAGGCTATTGCAGCATCCCTGTTCATCAGTGTGGGCATTATATGGGTACTACTGTGGTCTTATTCCCCAGAAAAAGAATTTGAACAGAAGGCCAACACTGCAGCCTGGAAGAGCAGCAAATAGATTCCTGCTCCTCGAAGTCAAGGCAGCCTGTGCTCCTCCACTCCCTGAAAAAAGCCACTGTTATCCCAGGCTGAGTTTCACCAAGCAAATAAGGGCTCTTGTATTAGGCCCCTTGCCTGTGACTTCATTCTCGTTTGATTTAGTGTATGAGTTAAGAGGTTCATCTGATGGATGAAGGAGCCTGTTTGAACGATACCTAACCGTTCCTCACTTTACCTTCTCTTCCCCTGGCTCATTTTTCTGCCAATGCTGGGAAGGCAATGCAGGGACCTCTTGCATAGTTTATACCTCCTGCATTCGTCCATCCCAAATAAAATCTTGGACCATATTCTGCTACAGGTAACATATCTTTGTGAAGTTTGTACAGTAAGAAAGAAATAAATTGGGCAAAACCCTCTGTAATGTCTCTTTAAGAGAACTTCCTGCATAAGTGTTATGGCAACGTTAACTGAGTGAAAAGAAGTGGGAGAGGTGATTGACCATCTGAATCTCCAATTCTGCTCCCATATATCTGGGTCTGGTGCCATCCACTGCCATCATAACGTCAAGAAGCGCAAGCTTCTGCTGAGTTCTATAAATATTCTAGACACTAAAGATATTTTTTTTCTCCTTTACTGCTACCTTAAGAGATGAATTTTCAGACTCTGGGGCATTTGCCCTTGACAGAACTTGTCTAGTTCTTATGCCACTAGGTCAGTAGAATATCAATAGATTCTTAATGCAGTCTATCTTTTAGAGTTTCTTTCATTCCTCAGAGCAAGAGTAAGTGTCATTCATATTGGCAGGTTATAATGGGAACATTGAGATGCTAATTTTAAAAAATATACACAGCTTATTTTAAATAGTTGTGGTCTTCCTCTTGTGTGTCTTCAGTGTGTCTATAGCAATTACAAGGTTAGATATCCCTTAAGATGCTAGAAAAGGTCATTTTGTTTTCTTTTCTACCCCATGCCTCAGTGAAATATTCATGGTATGACTCAGGTATCGGGATTGAGTTTAATGTTTCGTTGCATCACCATCTGTTTTGTTGTTGCAGTTGTTGTTGTTTTTTCCCTTGGTGGGGGTGAGGGAGCATGTGAGCAGTGAGGGATGCTGGCATATGGGTCCAGACCTGATATAAAAGATGAGCACTGAATCTGGAGGAAAAGAGTAGCTCCTCTGATCCAAGCTATTTTCTTTTTAACATTAAAAGTCTTTCTGGTGAAAATCTGCCATTATGCATGTAGATCATCAGTAGTAGATAGTCTTTGTGTCTCCTCAAAGACTATGAAGCCACATTAAAGTAGGCTTTTATATGACATGTAAAGTTCATTCATATAACTTAGCAGAGGCATTGAAATAAAGCTCCTCACTGAGACAAACAGCATTAACTCATTCCAAGGACATATTCAGTAGAGTTTTCCAGAATATTGCAGTGGCCAGTGGAAAAGGGCAGCCCTGAGAAAGGCTAAACCAGCAAGGGGATGCAGAGCACTGAGAGGGCTTTGCTGCAGGCATCCAAGTCCCTTGACCACAGGTAGCCCCAATAGCCCAGCTGGTCGTGGCACCCACACTTTGGCCCCCGGATCAGAAGACAACTGGTGACACAGAGACCAGGAGGGGGAGAGTGGAATTCTCTACCATGGTTTCTCATAAATTAGTTTTAAGCTCCCTTGTGACTTTATTTTTTCTATAATGAGGGTGTTTGGCCCATAATGTTTCATCAGGATTTTTCAGATCCTTTTTGATCATCTTGCTCTTTTTCCACATTTCCTTCTTACTGGTGTTGATTTAAATGTCATGATATTTTAAACATGACTTATTATAACAAAACAGTATATAAAACAATATGCTCCATCATAAATGCAGCCATATTTTTCAGAGTGAATGTTACATGAGAGCAATTTATTCCTCAACCTATTTTAGTACCTACTTACTAGAGGGTATTGGCTGCTTAAATCCCAGGGTGGCAATCGTGGAGGCGAGGTAAAGCTAAAGAACTATTTGGAGAGATATCTGGGGGAAAAGGCTATCCTGGGGATGCAGCTTCATCTGGGACTGCCACGATCCTGAGCGCTGTGGGGAAAGCAGACAGGATCATCCTGGGAAGATCTGTTGGCGGGTGAAGGGTCCCTGGAGAAGCACACAGAAAAGCAAGCTGTGAAATCCCAGTTGCTTGCCTCAAGCACGCGGTGTGTGTCATTTTAGACGTCTGAAGTTTCCTTAAAATACTCCTATAGTCAGTGGAAAGAGTGACTCAGAGTATGACTTACTTGAGGACACAATGACTGAATGCTTTCTTCTTAATTTCAAAAAGTGTTGGGGGGGGTAGGGATTCATTTTGTAGGAATAAGCTAATTTGCCAGAGGAGAAATCAACACTCTGCTTTGACCATTGTGGGCTCTTCCTGCAGCTCCCTGAGATGCAGTGAGGAGGGTGAAGCTCCCCCCAGGAGATAGGCACATGCTGACGTCCCCCTGTGCACTGAACTGGCTCTGTGCTGGTGCCATGGACCTGCAGCTAATATCCTTTGTGCTGGCAGAATAATACAAAGAAAACAAATAAACTAAATCAACCTTCCTAATGCACATATGTCTTCCTTGGCATGTCATGAATTTTATTGAGTGTGCTCAGGGTACAGCAAATATTTGTCTCAAGTTAAGAAGATTAGCAGGGGAAGTTCTGACTTTGAAACTTCCTGCATCAGGAGCCAGAATACATCAGCCTGATACAGGCTCCTTGAGGTTATCTCTGTTCTTGGAGTGGGACATGCACATTGCTCTGCAACTCTGACCTTTTGGGAGAAGGCTTTCAGTCAAGTAATACATGCACTTGCATGAGATTTTTGAATCACTGACTCTATCCTTGATTAAAGTGCTTTTCCTTGATTAAAAATAGCCTTTTTCCAAATGAGTAATGTTGCATGGCAGGCTGTGCACACAGGATATTTCCTCCAACATTATCACATCAATGACATTGCCATTTCTTACCCAGGTCTCTATGCAATGCATTTCTCCTGTGTAGGCAGTCCCCTCTAGCCAATGATATTAGGAAGCTCCCCAGGATCATCTCCCTTTTCTTCCCAGGTGAGGAAGACTGCGGAGGTGTTTATAATGGTATTTGCTAGCTAGGAGTATAATGGGCATGGTGAAAATATATCCAAATACCTTTATGGATTCTTGCCTGGATTTGTATCAGGTTGTAAATAGCAGGTTCTCTGTGTCTTTGGCAGGGCTTCTAACCCCAGTGGATGTTCCTTCAAAGTATCTCCTTTGTAATGTGCTCACTTTCCAAGAATTTTATCTCAGTTGGAGCCAAACTGAAAGTCTGTCAAGATTTGAGCTCTTCAGAGTGCAATCTACATATTTCACCAAATGGCAAATGTGTTTTCTATATAACCATCATTCTACTCGTGGGCTTACTTGATTTTATACTTTCAAAAGCAAATTTCTTAGACGAAGAGAATTTTGTGGAAACACCCATAAAGGTTAAGTAAAACCTGTAAGCATGTGTTTAAGTGCTTTGCTGAAATAAACTCTGCAAACACTACTTTCTAACAATTCTGCATACAAAAATTACAAGAAAAGGAATAAATACAAAAGACATTCTAAGTGCTTTGCTAAAAAGGATGCAGTTATTCATATGTCCATGTGAAGTGTGAGGTTCATGCCTTTCCTCAAAGCACAACAATAAAACTGAAAAAATATTTGTAATCACTGTCAAGAAGTTGATACGAGGGAAAATACCACCACTTCCTAAAACACATCTTTGATAAACTGAATTTTCCGATGGAATATGCGCTTTGCAGCAATACGCAGCAGCTGTGAGGTAGCAGCATATCTCATGCAGAGGTGGTAAGACAACTGGAGAAGGATTTTTGGTAGATAGTTAAACTGTCTCATGTAGAATGCAGGCAACTTGGGCTCCATCTCCTTAAGTAACTCTGATTTAATGCAGCAAATAAAAACAAGCCCAAAATCAGGGGTTTCTGATACATGCAAATGCAGATATCGATATGATAGAGAATCTTAAGCAAAGTCAGCAGATGAGAAAATTACAGGATGTGGGTTTTTTCTGCAATGTTCACTGTAAATTAGAGCAATTAAATTACAGCAGTCTTGTAGCTGTAATTAAATATGGAGATGGGCCCAGAGATGTGGAAAGTGCTGAAGTACTTGAGCTGCTCAGGCTGTAGAGTGGGAGCAATGGTAAAAGGGCTCACAAACATAGAATGATAGAATCGTAGAATAATTAAGGCTGGAAAAGACCTCTTAGATCATCAAGTCCAGCCTATGACCTGCCACCACCACTCAGCTAACCCCTGCCACTAAGGGTGGCATCCAGTCTGTCCTTAAACACCTCCAGGGACGGGGACTCTACCACCTCCCTGGGCAGCCCATTCCAGTGTTTTATCCCCCTTTTTGTGAGGAAGGGCTTCCGAATATCCAAGCTAAACCTCCCTTGAACAACAGGTCCTGATCCCACGGCAGCTGACGGAGGGAGGGCAGCCAGGCCTTATGCACTGTGTTAACACAGTATCTTGCAGCTGGTCTCTTAGGTGGTCAAGGGGGAGCATAGCATGCCATGCAAAATTACTCTCCATCACTATAATTTTTCTCTTAGTTAAATGCATTGGAGGTTATAAACTCTTAACTATCAACAATAAATATTCATAGGGAGTGTGAATAGTGTTAACTAGCATAAAAGCTTTCTTCCCAATGCTTTTGGCTAGTACTGGATATTAACACAGGTTGCTTTTCTGCTGGTGTAATGGCATAAGCAGAACAAATCAGAATATAGATGTTACTTCAAACAATAGCCGGTGAAGTACCCTGTAGTCTCCTGCTTGAAGAATTTGAGGCTTCTCTGCAAAGGGCAAGAAGGAGAGGTTCCTCAATGTGAATGTGTTATAAAACAATATGGCATTTCCCTTGAGAATCGCAGTGATAAAAACATAGGCCATTCTACAGCACTAATAACTTTAATAAAATAACATAAAGCACAGCTGTCAGGTCTGCCAGCATCTCACACTGGGAGACATGAGTGAGAAAATGAACACTTTTCACAAGCAGAAATATTCGAAGAGTTCCACTGTTTACAAGTAATCAAGACTGACAGTCATAGATTATTGGTGGAAGAGCATTTTCTGCTTGAGGTGAAAGAAGAGGATAATTTGTCAGGAAGCCCAAGAAGTCAGACATCAGTAATGATCTGCTTGAAGAAGGGCATATCTTAGAAATGGTGCATTTATTTGTACTGCAAGGCAAGAAGATGTACTAAGTTATAAACAAGAGTCTTAGTGCTTGAAGAATGTTGAGCAGATACAGTGTGTAATTTGCTGGGCAACTGCGATTAGAGAGTTGACTNTTTTTTTTTTTTCTTAATTGTTATAGCTTACTAATTCTTTCTTTCACTTAGGTATTGTAAATTTTAATCTGTATTTGTCCAGTTTTGGCTAATATTACCGTAACATTGCTGAGAATAGACTCTGCTTCCTTGCACTTCTTCTGCTCCACATATTTAGGGACCTGGCCTTGAGGGGAGACAGTAAGTTTCCTGCTACCCACCAAGTTTCATGCACTTGTCACAAGAACCTAGTGTGTCTGCAGAGCTCTGCAAAAGCCCCTGGCCATAGGCCCGTCACCCCACAGATGTCCCTGGGAGACCCTGAGCAAAATCCGTCCCCTTTACTTCAGTGTTCTGCACAGACGTGACTCATGTAACCTCGTCATGTGCTATTTTGATCTCACTTGAAGTAGCAGCTACTTATCACAACTGGAAACACTCACATTTGCTTGGAAAGGGTTTCTGAAGGTGAGTGGTAACTTTTAGAAGCACAAAGGGCAACAGTTGTTGTTTAGGGGCCTTTGGGTAATATGTCTTGTCCCAGGAACTGTAGAGAAGGTAGCCAAGGTGTTTTTGAGAGGATGTGGATCAGGCAGTCTCCACTTCTATTCAGATTGTCCAGGGAAATCTGGATAAAACCTCTCTCACAGAAAAATCACATCAGGCATATGATGTGGAGCTCTGGATAAGATTTCTTATTTTTCTTTCTTTTTTTCCTGAGCTCTCCAGCTTTTCCTGTCTGACTGGGGAAAATACAAGGGGAAATCACTACTTTTTACAGACGGATAGCTGGCAAATAGACGTATTTTTTTTTCCATTTACTTTGAACAGAACCTTGGAGTGTTCAGGTGCAAGAGAGCGTTGCTTCTCCCGTACAATCCACACTTTCAATAGCATGTCAGATGTTTGTAAAGATGCACAGCTGGGACTTGGATGTGCATGAAAATGTGAACACACTCCAAGGCACAGAAGTCCCTTAAAAACAAGTATTGACTGTTGCATTTGTTTCCCACTTGAATTCTAAATCAATACAATTTAATACTGAAACACGTGTGTTCTACTTTCCTGAAAGTAGATTTACAACTCAGGCAAAATACTCTGGAGGCTGATTTTGGTTTGGTTTGGGGGGTTTTTAGGTAGCTTTTTCTAACAGAGGCCCTCACACAGAGATCTGAACCTGATTGAAAAGTACTTTAAAGTACATTACATAAGAACGTATGAAATAACCAGGTGTAACTAAACCTGTCAATGTTCACAATATCTTGTCACCATTGGAGACCACTAGCAAATGCTAAGAGAAGGTTTGAAGAACTGGGCAGATGCACACATGGCATGTTGAATCCCTGAGCTAGAGGTGGGATCAGCACCCTCTTAATTTATTTGTCTTCCATTTATTGAAACTGTTGATCTTGAACCTGGATAATATTTAGCATCCAGAACATCATCTAGCAAGGTTATCTATAATTCACCCATCGTCCTTCAAACTGGCTACCTGTAGGGTTTGGTTTGTACTGGAGCTGCAGGATAGTAGTAGCAGAGAAGGGTGAGCAGCCACTGGAGACAGTTTTCCATATCTCTACAGTGGCAGTTAGACAATATTGCAAAATAAGTGGCATTGGAGTGATAATTGCTTATCACTCTTCAGAAATAACAGACATGGTAAGAGGTTTGAATGCAGCTTAGTCCTGCGGTTCTGTTCAGGTGGATAAAGCAATTTTATACAGAAATAATATTAATCAGTTAAATAATGAATACATTGTTAATGGCAGTGATTTAACACCACAGTCTGTCATACCTAGCGTGTCCATGAGAGGTGGATCCATCTTTTCATTTGGGGAGGCATGTGAATGCCTGGCATGGCAAAGCACGGCAAGGCTGTGTGGAGAGCTTCCCTGCCAGGCTGGGGCTTGCTGCGTGGTACTGCGGGCTCTGCGCCAGGAGCCAGGGCTGCTGAAGCTGGCTGGGTTTCCAAGCAAGTTTCAGAATTCATTGCTGCTTCCCATATATCTGTTTTAACCTTAAGGCAGAGATTGATTATTTTTAAAGGTTAGCAGTTATGTAGCAAAAGAAACTCCCTCCTTTGCCAGCTTTGAGAAGTGGCCCTGCTCTGCAACTTCACACAGCTTTAATTTAGACAACACCAGCAGCCATTTCAGGATATGCCTCCTTATTACTGTTCAGCTCAGTTTCTTTGAACAAGGAAAATAAAAACTACAAGTCAAATCCCCACTTTACTAGTCTCCTCCTGGAGTCAGCTCTCACCAGAACTGCACAGAAACAGGACAGCAAGGGACAACAGCAGCCAAATCCCATCACTAAAAGCACTTTTGCAGGTTAAACAAGGAGACCCTGAGGAACAGGAGCTGCGTTCTCTTGCCTGCTAGCTGTTGCCTGCTGTCCCTCTTCTTAATGCTGGGTTGAATGAGCGAGACATTGCTTTTTGAGAAAAGCAACTCACACCTCATACAGTTGATTCACTGCCACTTGACTTGTCCCGGTGCATCCTCTTGTGAAGTGTAAGTACTCAGAGTCCGTGGGAAGCAGAGGATGATGCATGCTATTTCCTGTAACTCCCTCTCATTGCCAGCTCAGCCGTGGTACCTACAGACCATATAGGTGTGTGCAGGGGCTGAGAGCAGACACACACACATACACCAAGGATGTGTGTTGACAGTGTATACACTACACAGCTTCCTGGCTTTTAAATCTTTCTCTATAATTCTGTAGCGTTATTACAAGATGGATTTATAACACACCTAGAGCTAATGTAACAATGAAGATTAGTCCTCTGCTAGTCAAACAGTAATACGCTTTAATTTGCCTACAGCTACTGTATTGTATTGGCATGAAAGGAAATAGCTTTCTAATGCAACTTCATCTGCTGAGCAGGAAGAAATCTGTGCTGCAGAATGTAAAACTACAGAGAACTATAGCTGGCAGCAAAATTCAGAGTTGGAGAAACACAGCACAAATAAAAGTATTTGTGAGTTGGGTGTACGCTAACAATCCTAGTTTATTGCTAAACATGCCATATACAATAATGCAGTTTGCTTGGCAGGTTCGATATTCTTCATCTTTGTTTTTTCACTGCTTCATCTTCTGTACTAAAATGTGCCCGGGAATAAAAGGTGTAAATTCATTAGTTTCCAACTTTGTGACATTAACAAAAAGTCAATATTCTAATATTCCTCAGAAGTACTGATGCTGTTAATACAATCTGTGCTGTGCTCTGTACCTAGAGACACACGGGAAATCTCAATACCAAAGCCATTAATGAAAATGTTTCTGCTGTCTGTTGAAAATGTGGTCTTCCCTTGATGAGGGTCGGGCATTCTGTGAGTGGGCATGCGTACAAACAGTCACTCAAGTGCTGATATATTTCCTGTAAAATAGAGCTCCCTTCTGGAGAGCAGCAAAACCATCAGCCTCTCCCTTCTTCTGGAGAGGCAAAGGATGTATTTGAAATCATTTAATACTTACTGCATATGGAATAAAATGTATGTTTGTGGGAATATTATGCAAGCTAGATGCAAAAATTAAATGTTTCACATATTTTTGATCTTTATTCCCCCAGTCAAACATCAATGAAATATAGTTATGCTTATAATAAGTTTTGTTTCTAGATGAGGAGTATGTCTCACTCTCAACAAGGGCAAGAAAGGACTAATAGCTTGCAAGCAGGGGGGGGAATGTATCTCTTCTGAGAACTACTGATGTAAACTCCTGGTGGGAAATGGCTGCAACAGGGTCTTGTTATCTCAATAGATCTTTGATGGGAAAGGTGGCCCCATGGGCAGAGGAAAAGCCAGAGAGAAAATTTTACATGAATTACTGACAAGGTGTCCATGCAGCTTCTGCCTAGCTCGCTCCACTGATGTAATGGGCACTTCAAAATACCCAAGTGTGTTTGTTATCCTATTACCTTACCTACCAAGCTTTGCATTAAAGACTTGCAAGGTATCTGACTATCGACTCACAAAGGTGAACTCTGTCACTGCCTATTATTCACCATGGCACCTTGCGTTATCATCATAAATCCATCAGAGCCAGTTAACTACTATCACTGCTCTAAACTAGTCACCTTTACCCTCATCATCACCAGGTCCCTCTATCCCACAGACACATGGAATAGTTAGATTGGTTGCATACAGACATGCTCTGAACTTGACCATAAAACTAGGGAAAAAAAATAAATCAACAGACTGTTGTGTTTTTTTCTTCCCTCAAAAAAGTTGCAACGACATGACAAAGTGGATTCCCCGGACAAGTGGAGGACAGAAGAAGAAATGGCAGCTGAAGCAGCAATTCTGAAGAAGTATTTTGAAGAAAATTAGAGGTAATGATTTACAAATTGACTTACACCTGCAACACCCAAAACTCTGTTCAAGTTTCCATGGGTTTCTTGAGGATAGAGGAGGAATATGTAGAATGGAGCAAAAGAAATGAAAGCTTTCAGGTTTGTGTTGTTTCCAGAAAGACACAACGCTCCAACAGTGTCTGAAAAAAACATATTCCTCAAACAAATCAGTACCATTCTAGAGCATTTAGTTGCCAGACAGAATAATAAAAAACCCCAAACATATCTGGAAATCAGAATCTTCACCAGGGATGTTTAACCTAACATATCCTCCATTTTTAGAATAGAAAATAGCTTTGGTACCTCTACAAAGAGCTAAAAACTGATGCATCTGTGTATGCCCAGATATGCATATTCACCTATACATACAAAATTCCAGCAGAATTCAGATTGTTGAGTGGATAAGAAAATGCTAACTGCCAAATCTTAAATCATCTGATCAGTTCAACTGTCAAAATTAAGCCTACTGTAAAACTGCCTGTTCTGCTAAATTTTCCACTGGCCCTAAAAGAAAAAAAGATTTGCAGGGAGGAAGAGAAGAGAAAACACTTGGCAAACACTAACAATGGTGCTCTAGAAATTGAGAGTTTTTCATTTTGTACCTGGAGTCCCAGAAGCCAGATTCTCCCAGTAGAAATGAATTGGCCCCCGGAGATCAATATGAGTTACGTTGGCATGTATGCTGCACTAGTGAGGCCAAAAGCTCCCTCTCCCCTGTTCCCCATATGTTTTTTGCCATCATCCAGCACTCTCGGTTCTCTGTCATTTCTGTCTGTCTCGTATTTTTTCCTCTGAACAACCAAAATCCCATAAATATCCCTCCTCTCTGCCTGTGACTCACTGCTTGCAGCTCAGCTTGAGAAATCTTGAGCTAAACTGCACGTTGTGCATGTGTCACACTTACGTGGCAGCTCTCGTCTCCCTTGCCATTCTGTCCTCTCCATTTGGGCTGCTTCATCGAACCGTTTTTCCTTGCCTGATGGCCATGCTCTTGTCTTCTCCAGTCAAGTTAGCTGTGCCAACCCTTCTGTGGACTGGCACAGAGGAATCTGTGTAACACATGTAATTCTCATTTGAGAAGGAAATTATCCTGGCATCTGGGACTTGGGGACCTCCAGCGTTTGAAGCAGCAGAGTTTGGGCTACACAGTGAAGTTTTCACAGTGGCTTCTGGATTTGTATTTAGACACTCACTTTTCACCTTCCCAGGAATATGCTTCTCAAAAATGAATTACTTGGCCAGAAAGAGAGTATCCTTAGGTAATGCACGTGTAAGCACTCCTCTCCACTAACAGAGACATTATGTGGTACTTCATCTATGGCACAGCAGCAAATGAACAGTGCTTAGGATAAAAGGGTGCATCCCTATTCCAATGTGATGTTGTTCCCCATTATATATTTTGTAGATTTAGGGGTATTGTTTTGGGGTTTTTTTGGTCTGGTTAGAAGTGAATTTGTAATGCTTTTCTGCCGAGATTCTCAAAGGGGTTAGAATTAAATCCCCACATATCAATAAAATATTCTTAGGCTCTTCTGATACTAAACATAAAACTGGATAGATGGTATAAATTCATTCCTGCAAGCAAATTCATGTGGCTGGACTTTTATTTCCATTTATTATGAAAATAAATCATCCTGTGTCTGCGTGGATGACCTCTTGATAAGTTCCTCATGATATTAAGGTCATTACCTTTCCTAGAACAGGCTGGTAAATTAAATCTTACTGGCATCATTACTATGAGAGTATTTTGCCTAGTACAGGCCGTCCTTCCAACCCTTGATTCCCAATACAAGGCATCACTCTCAATCTCTCTTCCTGACATTTTTTTGCTTCTGTGGTTTAAGGCTCTGAACCTGAGGTAAAGGTCTACCTGAGCACCTTCTGAATTTCTCAACCTTTATCTGCTCTCTTAACCTTGCTTCTAAACTGATGAAGATTGAAAACTTTTGGCAAATTAACAAGGTTATGTGCATCCTTCTTCAAAGTTATTTTTGGTTTTCACTACAAAGGCTTTATTTTGCCATTTATAAGCTTACCTGGATGCTATTTGACTTGAGTTTTTTCATGTGGCATAGAGAAAGTCAGAAAGAGCTGAGTGTGGGTGTTCTGGAGCCAATATATAGCAAATTTTAAGGCCTC
>WEIS01029714.1:1493-15922 GCA_013389965.1 Todus mexicanus | reverse complement strand
AAAAAAAAAATCTCCCCTGTGTAGAACAAATGGGACTGGGAGCACCAGGCACTACAGTGATTTAGTACAAACCGGAGCAGACAGCGAGAGCCGCCTCCTTCCCGAGGATTAAAACCAAGATGCTTTTGGCCTGTCGCCGCTCATCAGAATCTCCTCTGAGGTTCCGAGCGCCTTTGCCAACGCGAGCTCGGCACATCGCGGCACAGGGAACAGGCGAGCTGGCTCTCCAGCAGGATTCCTGCTTTTTCTCGCCGCTACGGATAAATATTAAACGCGTGACGCAGCGTGTTCAGCCCCGGTAGAGCTGGGGATGAAACTCGGGGCTGCTTTGGACAACCTGCAGCCAACCTCCGCCCCTGGAGGAAGAAACGGCTTTTAGAAAACCTTCTGAGATCACCACCTCCGGAACTCCAAAGAAACTCAGCTGGGCACGTCAACCTGAGCACACCTTCCAGCTACCCGCATCCACAAGGGGGTTTATTGCTCTTTGGGATTCTCCAGGAAAAGGTCGATTGAAGACCTTCCCCGCCCTCACCAAGAGCTCCTCTTGGCCTCTGATGAGATCACCAATTACTCAGCTTTCACACCTACCGCCTTCTAAGGAGGATTTGTCATCCGGAATGTAACGAGCCTCACCACGAGCCACGTGCATCTGCCCGTAATTAACGGGGACCCGCAGGAGCCCCCGCGCGCCGCAGCCTGGTCCGAGCGCGCGTGGCCGCGTTTGTTGACGTTTCCTGTTGACTGAATTAGAGCATCTTCTAATGAGGCTCACTTCAAAATCATTTTAAATCCATTTGCTCGTGTCAACATCAATGTACTCGGCATTATCTACCAATTAGTAAACCGGAAAGTATTCTTTAGATAATCTAAAATCTCAGTAAAATATTCAATGTGTCATTCATTTGCTACAAACTGCCCAATAAAAACAAATTACCGGAGCCAGCTGTCACAAAGCAACAAGTGCCCAAGGACAGAGGGCTTTTTAAACCCGGGGCTTTCCAGAACGTTTCTAAGGTGTGAACGCTGACGTCCCACGTTCACCTCCCACAGAAATTGGTCGTTCCAAACGCTGTCCACATCCCAGACGAGCGGGTGAAGCAGTCACGGGTGTTTCGGCCATGAGGAGGTAGGACAGATTGGCCTGTCTTGGAGCACAGAAGGTCAGAGGAAAGAGCTGGGAAGGCTTCATCCTTCTGAAGGATCCAACGTCTGACCTTTCGCCACCCAGCGCCTCAGAAGCATCCCAGTGCCGAGGACACCATATCATGAAGGAGAAGCTCCAAACAGGCACGCTGTGGGGTGTCCAGCTCAGGGAAGCCTCACCTGCCTTTCCAGACTGGCTCGGCATTGCCAGATGAAGCGATGGGAAGGTATTTTCCACTAGATCAGGCTGGCAGGATCTCGAACGGCTCTCTACTTCCCAGCCAAACCCAGGGAAGCGGTGCCAGGGCTGCAGCTCAGGTAGGGCACCTTGCCAGCCCCGCACCAGCCCAGCCGAGGTCTGCTCTGGAAGGATCCCTAACCCAGCAAACCTCCCCCAGCAGCAGCAACCTTCCAAACACCCACCCAGCCGGTTCTACTTGCTCACGAGAAGAAAAACCCCTTGTTTTTCCCTAAGTTTCGCAAGCAAAGGAGGGGTGGTTTGGAGGGTGGTTGTGATGTTGGGTTTTTTAATCTCTGGAGCGTGGCAGAGCAGTAAATCTTGCATTATGCTCTGCAGAGCGTCAGGTTGAGGCTTCATTTTGGTCCCAGATTAGACTCCCAAAGCAATGAATCTTCCATCATCGAGGCCATTACCAAACCCAGTTTTCCTGCAGTTTGGGCTGCTTTATACCTGATTGTATTATCAAGCTTATCTCCAGCCTTCCCTCGGCTGCAGGGGCCTCAGCAGACCCACAGGCTCTTCAAATATTCATCGACCAGGAGCTGCTGGGGCAGGACAAGCCATCCTACGTAACCCACCATCCTGATCCAGCAACACTTCGCTCTTCAACTCTACTTGTCAGCATTACTTGGCCCTTTGCTAACCAATTTGCCAGAATTCTTCCTATTTTGACACTTCTTCCACTTAAGATCCCCAAATCCCTTAAGAATCCCACCCGTGCATTCGATAGGACCATCCTGGAGAGGACACAGCCTCGGGGCTGTGCCTGAGCCACGATCCTTGAGCAAAAACCCCAAGTGGGGACCATCAGCCTGAGGAACCATCGGCCCGAGGGACCATCCCCGTGGGGAAACGCAGGTGGTTCAGGCAACGCAACAGCCCCAGAGCCCATGTCCCTTCTGGCCCTATTAGCACGTTGACCTCAGGTCCAGATTAAGCAGGAAAGGCGAGTGACTCTCACACGGAGCAAATCCCACGACAAGGGTCATACCTGAGGAACGCTGGAGCGTTTGCCCTGGATTCGGGCTGGCTGCAGCAGCCGCAGCAACTCGCTCAGAGCATCCACACCACGACAGCCTGAGAATTCCACAGTCACCAGCGCAGGGACGCGGGCGCAGGCTTGAAACGCGCCGCGGCGGATGGGGAGAGAAGCCGCCTTTCAGATCCTATTAAAATCCCGTGATCCATTAGGATCTCAAATTACCGTATGCAAATTTTTGGCAATTTAAAAGCGTTTATAAAACCCAAGCAAAATAGTCCATGAATATTGAAAAATGCTTAAGTGCTAAGTGAAATGACAATTTTCAAAACACGCTAAGGATCGTAACAAACCGGTCCCATGAAATACCGTATCTATCATCAACTTTTTAATTACCAATTGATCAACATGTAGACAGTGTAATAGCTTTCAGCTTTTAATTACTGAACTATCAAAATTCCAACCAAAAAAAGGAACCTCCAGAGATGGAACTGTAATGCTTGATTATTCATTGCTACATAATGAATGATTTGTTTTTAAACAAGATGTCAAGTTCCTCATGTAATCCATCTGGATGCGTGAGTCCGCAAAGCTTTCCCTGCCCATACTAAGTACCCACGGCTCCTCTTCTCCCTTCTCTCCTGACCCCACAAGTGAAGATTTTGTTGTTGGTTTTCCCCCCCTCCCCGCTTAAGGCAAAACGAAGGAGCTGAAAGGCAGACAGGCTGCCAAACCGCGCCGCGGATCCAGACGAGCCCCTCCAGCTCCCACCAAAGGGACGGGTTTTGCCTGGGAGGGAACAGAGATTCCTTCCAACTTGTCTGTGCTCCCGACGAAGCAGCTCCAGTCAAGACGCAGCTACCGAGCGGCGTGCACGGAAGCTCTGCCTCTCATTCCACGTGCACAGCGCTCTTATAAAAACCAGCGCCACGAGAACTGGGACACAACGCCCAGGTTCTCCTCACGCAGCCTGAGCCGCAGCGAGACACACAAGGCTTTAAACCTTCGCATTACACAGAAAAGTCCGTTGGGGTGGGGAGAGACTTTTTATCCGCGCCCCAAATTCAGCACCGAGCGCAGCTTATCAACTTCTGGCTATTTAGAAGCGCGCGGATTTGCAGCCACTGCCGGCAGGTCCAGCGTCCCCGTCCCCGGGGAGCTGGCGAGATAAACCTGTGCGAGGTGGGAGCTGCCACCACCACCTCCTGGCTTCCAGTCCCTGCCTCTAGCAAGCTGCGGGGTGCCCGTGCTTGTGCAAACCCAGTCACACCCACGCTCTGCCTCCACACGCACGCACCACGACCTGCCTCTCCCTCCCTGTGTGTTATTTCCACGCAATAACCACTCCCACCTTAAATTACCTCGAAAGCTCAAATCGCACCCCCGGGTTTTAATTTCTGCTGGTTGAACGCGCAAGAGCCCCGAGTACCCAGCAAGGGGAAGACGCGCCTGAAGGTTGCCGGGAGCCCTTCACAACCCACACCCCCTGGAGAGAGGATTTTGCCAAATCCGGGCTTTTTGCACGTGGAGAGACGCTTCCCAGGAACACCCGTTTGCAGACGGCAGGGATCTAGGCAGGTATGCAAAGCGCTCTGCAAGCAATGCCATTAAACAAGGGCAGCCCATGCAGAGCGTATTAGTTGATTAAAAAGAAACGAGCAGCAAACGATGCACTTGTTCCTTCAACCCCAGTGGCAGCGACTGACATCGCTCATCCCGAGCCCCTTGGGTATCACCTCGCAGTTGTTTCCTACGCCTTATCCCCAAACAGTTACTCCGCATTAAGGGCATCTGCTCCCACGTAAAAAATAACCAAATAAAAAGGAGTAAGAACCTTTGGGCACTCCTTCATTCCAGCCTCGGAACCCCAGTTGCCACCAGACCAGTTCCTTGCCCATGAATTGCCCCAACCCCGCCACGCCAAGGGTTTGATTCCCACACGCAAACCAGCGGCTCCTGCCGCGCGCTTCGCCGGGAAGCCGCTCGCAGAGCGCGCAGCTTGTGCACGGCTCCACCGAAGAAATTCAGTAATCAGTCCAGTAGCTGTAAGCACTTATGACAACAATATCTATCAACACTCACCATATTTACAACTAAATCATGTAAATACGAGGCAGCTCTCCTCTGCATGCTGATAGCCTGGACAAGTGACGGCTGAGAAAAGCTACTCCAGGAGGAGATTAAACACACAAAAATCACCCATGGCGAGAAACAAATAATCCGAAACTGCCCAAAGCCGTAAGAAACGGGGGCCGGGGGCTGTGCCCTGACCAGCCAGGGCCACCTTGGCCAGGTCTGCGCCGTACGATGGCAATTCACACACCACGGTTCCCCAGCGCTTGGCTTTTACTGCACAGGATCCGCTTATTTTCCAGAAAAAGAGGGACGAGTCCCTTCGACACCTACTCTCTATCTGCCTTTGAATTCCTTATAAACCCCAGGAGCCAACTGGAAGTGAAAAGGTCCCCAATTCTGAGGTGCTTCCCTCCCTCCCCCCTCCAAGATCTACCGTTTTATTACGCTCATTAAAGTGACAAGAGCTACTCTTCAGCTGGTCCCTCCGAGTGCAACTTCTACAGAGGTTTAGGCAAGTGTTTTCCTAGAGCCTTACGAATCAGCTGAGCAAGGAGAAGTCGTTCTGTAAGTAATTTGATTTTTTGGCACCGCAAAAACAGCAAGTCATTAAAACTTTCGCATTGCTCTGGATGGCGTCTTTAACGGACGCCAGCTTCCTCGGCTGCTCAAGGCATTTTATTTGAAGGGAAGAAGAGCTGCAAAGGTTTTCCTGGTGCTTTCAGCGACGCCTTGCAGTGCAGTGTACCTTCTTGGGGCAGCAAAATCAGGGCAAAGCGGGGAACAATCCACACGGGTTTTCACCAGCACCCCCGGGGCTGTGCAGAACCCCCAACATCCCCGTTAATTCCAGCGCAAAATCCCTTCATCCCCCCAAGCAGAGCAGGGCTGCTCGAGCGCCAGCCTGCTGGGCTCTCCCCGGGAAGAGCGGCAGATGACCAGCCTTAAATTAGCGCGCTAATCCTTCTCTATTTACCGCAGGATCATTTCAGCTGCTCCCCACTTCAGGGCAGGATTTATACACAGCAACGGAGGAGGAGGAGGAGGAGACCCCTTGTTTAGCCCCCAGCACGGCAAACCCCAGCCCCACCAGCTCCCTCCTCATCCTCAGCAGAGCCCATCGCCCTCCTGAGCAGCCCCGGCCTCCACCGAGTCATGCCAAGGACCCTTCGAAGGGGCAGCAACTGGAGCAGTGACGTTTCCTACTGGAAAGCTCCACGGCAGAACAACACCCAGAAGATTACGCTCCATTTTGAGGCCCGTTTTTTGCACGTACCGCAACTTTCTCTAAACTGCTCAACGTGTCCTACCCTCCAGAGGACGTCCCGCTGACGCCATCTCGGCGCACGTGGCTCTGCGCTCCCCGAGGATTAATTCCAGGGGTTAATAGAAACGCTGGACTCAAACTGGCAACGCAACCCCCAGCCCACCCCACCCCACCCCTGGACGCTTGTTTTCGTTCTCTTATCGTGCAGCCTCGCACGTAAACCCAAAGCAGCCCAGTTTTTGGGAGGCGTGGCGCACGGGTGGGAAGGGGAGGAAGAAACAGCAGATTGTCAACACAACGGGTAGTCCACAGGATTTATTCTTGCAAGGAATCGTACAGCAAACACTAAAACCGTGCTTAAGGGGAGCTCTCGCTAAAGGCAATCTCCCCCAGCTCAAGCAGGAGCGAGGCACAGACCCATCCAACCTCCACGGGAAACTGAAAAAGCCTCCCAAAAAGAGACAGCTTTATCTAGCGCATGACACGCACCTTCCAGAGTCACAACGCACATACATCACGTTGTGCTCGCACACTCGAAAACGGGAGATCCAATTTACCAAAGAGAGCCTGGAGGAGAGAGTCATCCCGTAATCGTGCCTCTGAAATTCTCCCAGAGTGATTTAAAAGCCACGCCGGTGGTTTTGCTCGAAACCCTCTGTTTACAAGGCTCTACATATTCCTACGGAGCAACACACGCGATTTGCCTCCCAGTGTTTTCTTTCTTTCTTGTCTACAAGCGTCCCCCTCCATTTCCCCCGAAGATGTCCGAAGGGAACGGTGTTAATCTCCTCTCTATCCCCCTTTAATCTTCGCCCTTCACCGGGAAGCGACGCGACTGCGCTTCTCGTGCTGAGGCAGCAGTACCTGGCAGCTACGGATTCGGGGAGAGCGATTCAACGCGCAAAGATTATACGGAACGATTAAGGGCGTAAGACCTTTAAATCGAACGAGAAGCTGTTAATGTGGACACAGCTCCAAAACCCCGGCGTGGGAGATGCTTTGAGTAGCTCTGCCTGCTGGATTAATGAGGAACGTCTCTTTCGGAGCCACTTTCAGAGCAAGGAGGAGGAAGCTGGTCCTTAACTGCGATACGGCAGAAAGCAGCAGTCGTGTATCATGACCCTACAGGTACGTGCTCTCGGCGACGCAGCGCAGGTCTTCGCTTCGAGCAGTCGGTAAACTGCGAGAAAATGAAGGTCAGGAGCGAGCAGTTAAGTGACAAAGGAGAAAATACGCTCAGGTTTTTCACACACCCAGGAGAATCTTCCTGCGCATCCATGCTCCAGCGGTGATGACGGACAAGAAACAGGAGCAAGTTCAGTGGGTCCTGCCTCATCCCTAACACGAGTCGCTCTAAGCATCTGCAAGGACAGGGGCACCACCCTGCCAGCCAAACCACCCAGCTCGGGTGGCTCCACCTTGCCCACCAGCCAGCACCGAGGATGGGCACCCTCCTCTGCTCCACCACCCAGGAGAAGCGACGTGCTGGGGACTTGCCTGCAGAGGAGCTGAGGAAACGCCGGCTGGCTCAGCAGGGAGCCCTGCTCGGCTGCTCCACGCCAAGTTAAATGCTCCTGAGATCCATTTAACGAGAGCCCGGGCAGGCCGGTCTGCACACAGTTCTCAGGACTCTGCACGGCACAGTAAAAAATGAGGGTGGCACAAAAATTAATCTGCCTAAAGAAGTGGAGCTTTAGTCAAGCCGACCTAGATTCTATTCTCCCCGGCACGGTGAAAGAGCTTCACGTGGCAAGCAGGGGTTTGGCTCTGCTTCGGTCCTGCTGCACCCATCCTGAAAAAGCCGGCTGGCTCCGAACGGCCCCAGCGAACCCGGAGCACCCTCCACGAGCTCCGTGTGACAAAGCTGACGCTCGCTTGACGACGAGCACTCACGGGTTTGATGTTTGTCAACCAGCCTTCCACCCAGCGCCACGAAGCCCAGTCAGGCTGTCATCAGGAAACGATAACGAGAGGCGGCATCGCTCGGGATCTCGGCACCAAGCAACACGACCGAGCTCTCCAGAAGCCTTCCCCCCCAAGGAAGGCAGGAGAAGCGATCCGGGCATGAGTGCTCGAAAGAGCTGCTGACACCTCAAGCAGCAATGCGGCGTAGTCTGGTTAAACAGAGCTCCTGCAGCACCTACCCTCGAGTCAGCTAAAAAGAGCATCTAATTTTATACAGGCTGAGGAAAGCAGGAGGGGCCACTCGTAGGAGCTTCCCGGCTTCTGCTGAGCTTCTCATACCGTAACCTGCATCCACGTTAGCTAAGGGGAATAAAGATACTGAGAGGCAAGTAACGGGAGCACAAACAGAGAGCTCAGATCATGTTTTCAAGCAAAATAGCTCAGGAACGTGGATCCAAAGCAAAGCAAGCTACAGCAACGCTCCTCTACACACGGTATTTCAGATCTTGGTTACAGCAAAACCAGTTAGAAGGAGCCGACTGCCTCATACTGGGTCTCTGTGATGGTCTCGGCGTTCATCCCGTGCCCTCCAGCAACGGGGGTCTGTCCAACACCAGCCTCCCCGCCCTGAGGGGTTATCTGTGGCACAGCAAACCCCTGACCTGCTGTAGAAGACCCGATGAGCATCGCTCAAGAGCAGCGCTCCTGGAAACAAGCCGCGTCCAGCACCAAGCTCAGCATCGCTCTCTGCTTGAGGAAAGCAAAGAAAACGATACTTGTCATTCTTCTCCAGACCTCGGCTGAGCCACGAAGAACGCCTGAGCAAACACAACCGAGGAGCCAGAGGCAGCGCAGCCCTGCAGCTGCCGGGGTCAGGGACGGGCGCGACGCTACGGAGCATCGCGAACCTTACGGACAAAGGTGGACAGACATCCGCGGGGAGAGGAGGAGCCTTTGCAGCTGAGCCATGAACCAGAGCCAGCTGCTTTCTCCTGCCCCAGTCTGACCCGGCCACAGGATTTCGACACCTTCCGATGGCCGCAGGGCAGCCGCTGTCCCCAAGGCATCCTGAGCCATCCCAGGGCTGCAGAGTGGCTTCCCAGAAAGCCGCCGTGCCTTCTGAAGGTCACGGATCCCTCAGGGTAGCGGGTGGCACGTCGGAGTGGTGATACTCCAATGGAACACACAACATGGGAGCGCTCTCCCTGCCATCAGAGAACATTGTTCCTCCACTCGGCTACAAACCACGGGCCGGGAGGGTGTATTTGCTTTCACGTCCTGGCCCAGGGGCCGCACAGAACGCTCAGGCTGTACAAAGTGTCTCTGTAGCCCCGTTTAAGCAGAGCCCTACTTCTCCGCAGCCCAAAAAGCTTAGCATCACTCATGTTTAGCGGCGTTCCGCGAGGGAAGCTGCCAGGCAGCCTCATTTGAAAACAGAAAAGCGGCAACAAGCAGCTCCTCATGCTTGATCCGATTACTCTGATCTCTCCTCTGATGCTGCAGACTCGCGCGCGTACTTCCATTGCCGCGCGGGGGGAGCGGGGAGGGAGAGGGATGTCACTTTGCCGCTTGATATTTCTTTCTTCCCCGTCATCCACAAGCTGCAAAGTGCCAGAGTAAAGTGGGTGAGGAGCCCGGGATGCGCCCACCTCCCAGGCGGGGGTACCGTGTGGGATGGTGGCACCGAGGGCACCCCAAACGGCCAACGTTCTCAGACCCCTTTTGCTGGAGCTCGCCAAGTCCCAACTACAACCGGTGCTGCCCGTGAACAGCTCCCACCTCTAAACAGCAACACTGCTCTAACAAAAAGGTGTTTCCACATCGAATTCTGGGGTACTGAGGTCCAAGCTCACAAGAGTTGTTTTGGATTAGCAGTCCAGCGAATCCTTGGGGATGGAAGGCCACCGCTGTACGGTCCAGCTCAGAGAAGACCAACTCAGGAGACCGGCCGACAGCTTGGGGAACACAGCGACATTTCCATTCTAGGAGCTGACCTTTGCAGAGATTATCAGTCAGATCCAAGCACTTACTAACGCTGCTAAAAAGGGACGCAACAACATCCAGGAGTTCGTTTGCAGCCGTAACCTAAACCCAGGGGGGTCTTTTATACACCCAACACTTGCCAAGCCCAAGTGCAGCTTTAGCTGGCCACGTCATCCCCACGGGCATCACGGCTCGTGACGTTCACAGGTCGAGACCACCATCCCCCATCGCCCAGCCAAGGGCTCCGGAAAACCCAACACAAGCGCCGCGGTTTTGCCGTCCTGCTGAAGGATCAAAGCCAGCAACGTAACTGCTCAGGGCAAACCTCACAGCTGGCCTTGGCAGAGGCAGCGAGTTTCTAACGCGGCTATTTCCCGCTGCCAAGCGTACACCTGGGTCTTGAAAACCGCTCCCCATCACGGACTGCTCAGAGCCCATTTCCTCGTCGGGATTCGCCCTTGACTGGTGTTGCCGTTACAAAGCGAGGAGGAGGTGATCTGGGCTGCGTGGCTCGGGCAGGACCCACAAAAACAGGCAGAGCTGCTTCAGAAGGGGAAAAAACCAAGTCAAGCCATCGGGAACCTGCGAGAATGCAGCACCCACGCGCGCAGCCATCGGCAAACGGACGCTGCCGAGAAGGTGCCCGCGTTGCCAGCGACAAAAATACACCCAAAAATCAAGGCTGGAAAGAAGTGCTTAAGGATCGCTTTGATCCTTTCTAATGGCACCTTAATGGGGTCTCGAGTCTTCTAATAGATTCACCTTGAGAACTCAGTAAGGTCGGAATGTTTTTAATACTCGAGTTTTTAAACCGCAGAAGAACTTAGATCAATGAAAGCCAAACCCTAGGGTAAAAATAGCTCCCTGGCCCAGCCCTGCGAAGGGACGCTGCCGATGTCAAATAACCAGGCACAGGGGCCAACTAAAGCTCCTGGTACAATCCAGTCAAGTGCTTTAAATAGCCAACGACCACAGAGCAGGCGAGCATGTGGCGAGAGCGCAGCACCAGCTACGAGATCCACCACCGCTGCTCAGGGATTTTTATCTCTCACTGCGATGTATTTGGAACGGGTGAATCCGATCGACCTGAAAGTCGGGTTTTCAGGAGCCCCACACGGCACCGTTTGTGGGGCTCCCCAACACATAACGCCATAGAAAAAAACTTAGGGCGAGAACCTGACGTTGCACCAGTTCAATGGGTAACGAGCACACCAGGAAGGAGAAGAACTCTTATTGTGGTCAAAAAAAGGCTGGGAGAAGCCAGGCAGATGCTGGCCACACGCGGGACGGGCTCGGCAGCGGAGCCAGCCCACCCTCGCAAATTAAAAGCTGGCATATCTAAATTCAGCCCAGGGCTGAACCGCGAACGCCGGCTCACCTCAGAGCCACGTGGGCCGGCCACCACACGCCGACGTGTGCCCCGGCCGACCAGCTTCCTCGTGCTCCAGCTGCCAAAGTTTTGACTGAAGCCTCGTGGTATTCTCCTGCAAAAAACGCCTGCCACACGCGCAAAGAATCCTCGTTTCCACCAGCAGCACGCTGCCCTCGACGCTGAAGCGCCCAAGCCCACGCTGGACGACCTTCAAAGGGTTGTGTGGTGGAGCTCCCCAGGAGCCACCGCAGCAGCTGCTAGCTGCAGCATGCAATTACCTCCCCGGGAAGGCAACTGATTTATGGGACTTAAACAAGTACATACCACTCATAATTACAACATTCCACCCAGGGTCTCTCCTTCATTGCAGGTTTCCAATCGGCATCTCTTTATTTAGCGCCGGTGGGTTCGCCCCACCAGAGAAGGGCAGGACACAACAATACCCTGAGGAACAAGCACAACTTCTCCCACCCTCCCCCCTAAATTTCTCCGGTTGCGCGTCCAGCTTTGCTTGTGCTCTTAAAGCGCCGCAGAAGTATTTACGGGCTGGCCGGGCTCCAGCTCCGGCGGAGGCTGCAGCCTCTGAAGCCTGCGAAAGCCCCGGGCTCCCCTGCCACGGAAGGCAGCTGAACTTTTGGGACGCAGGGAGCCCCTCCGCTCAGGACAGAAGCGCTGCCAGGCACTACTCAAACACCAGGAGAAGCGCTGGCTGGCAAAACCCCTTTCAAAAGCACGGCGATAATCCCTAGGAGAGCAGGCATTACACAGAAACATCCAGAAAAATCTGCCTACATGCCGTATCTGGAAGGAGGTTGGTTGGGGTTTTTTTGAGCAAACGCATTCTCAGGAGCATTCGAACAGTCCTTTCCAACACAGGGCGAGTCCAGGCTGACACAAGCGTTTTATTCCGGATGGCCTCGGGCAGGCGCGGGGTTAACGAGCTGACCCATTTTCAGTCCCGCCATAGGGCACGGACCATGTCCGGGTGCCATCGCCCCGCCGAACGTGTCCTCGGCAGCCAAGCCGTCGGGGCGACCGCGCCAGAGCCGCACGGTTACAACGCCGCCTTTATTTACACACCCAGGAAAGACAAACAAAGAGCGCGGCAACGCAGCATCAGCGCGGCAGCTGCCGGTGAGGCCGGGGCTCCCCGGAGGAGCGCGGCTCTTCTCCAGCCTCCCCGTCTGCTGAGCCACCTCCACCACACCAGCAGCAGCTGCTGGAGCATCCCAACGGCCAGGGACGGTCGGCGGTGTCCATCCAGCCCGAGGTGCTGGCTGCTGCCCCCTTCTCCGCACCGAGCGAGCGTTGCAGCTGAGCCGCTTCCCAGCCTTCCCACCCTTGGGAGCCTCGGGAGCCTCCTTGGCAGCGGTTTCCCAGCCAGATTGTCAAGCTTATAAACCTGCGCTCAAGTGCCTACACGCAAGACAAATGAGCCCAAGCTGCATCCCAGATGGATCACTTTATTTACCAGCCCCTTCCTCGCAACGCTCCTCCGGTGTTTGCGTTGCGCGTAGAACACAACCGCGTGTTTTCCAACGGCAGGGCTCAGCCGAGCCCCAGCGAAGCCGCCGCGGAGCGGGAGACTCGCCTCGCTTGTGCGCAAAGGCTCCTCGGCAGCGCGCTCCGTGTCCACCCTGGGGCCCGGCTGCCCCCGAGAGGGTCCTTTCTGGGGCCTGTCGTGCTCAGAGTTGGCGGATACGGCAACTCCGGCTGCGACCACCTCTCGCCCAGCCCCTCGCGCCCTTGTGCCACGGCTCGATGCCGGCTCCACGCGCCGCGTTGTTCTCTCCCAGCTGCCGTGCAACGCTGCTCTGCACCGTCAGACGGACGCCGCGCTCCACCCGGCACCGACCGCTGCTTGTTGCCCGCTGAAATCCTTCCTCCGCTGCCTCCCTGCTTCGCAGGAGGGGTGCTGCGAACTTTAATTAACTGTAAAGCACCGAGAGCGGCAGAAAGAGGCGCCGCAGAAACTCACGGATTCATCTCGAGCTACCGGCTCGGTTTAAAGCGAGCCCGAGCCTATCGCGGCTCCACGCAGGCAGCCGGGGCACGGCGACACGCTCCAAAGCACGCTCCAGATCCCACGGGGGACGGCGGCACGGCGGCGATTCGGCAGCGGCACCGTCGTGCCTCGTGCGGCGACACGTACGGGAGACGCGGCGCTGGCAGCGCTCCGCGACCGGCACCGGGCGCTGCTGCCACGACACCCGTCTCCTCTTCCACGACTACGGATCGACAGCTTTGAAAAGGCGCGTGGAGGGGGGGAAAAACGGGGAGAAAAATTGAGTTCAGCAGCCTGAAGGAAATGTCGTGCGAAAGGGATTCGTTAAAGCAGGAGGTCTGGGACTTCATCCTGCGATTCACAACCGAGCACCAAACCCACGAGATCGGTATCTCCCGCTGGCAGCATCGCGAGCTCAGCTCGCGCCGCGCGGTGTTTTTCCTCGCCGAAGAGCCCCGGCGGCATCGCTCAGGCGAGAGTCGCTCGAATCCAGCATCCCAGCCCTGCTTTTGTTTCCTCTTCAGCCGCCTCGCTATTCGACATCGCGTCGCCGTGCCCGTTCGCTGGGCGGCGATTCACAGGCTTCCCCACCGGAGGAGGATCCGCCAGCCTCGAGTTAAACACCGCTTGCAAAAAAAAGAAAAACCACCAAAACCAAACAACCCCACACAACACAGGGATTGGAAACGTGAGGCGGGTCTCGGGAGTCCGGCAGCAACACAAAGAAGGAAGGCGGCCGTCCTGCCGCGGGGGCTCGTGGTTTTCCATTCGGGCATCTCTCCGCGGCGGGGTCTCCGGCCGATTCGCCGCGCGTTAAAGCAGGCGAAACCCGACGTCGATGCCGCGAGCGGCACCTCGCCACAAAGCCTCTGGAGAAGCCGGGAGGAGAGCCCGTCGACTCCCCGAGCAGCCGGGAGCCGAAGCGGCACGAGCGCTCGTTCCCCCCCCGCCACGCGACGAGATGCGCCGGCACCGATGGCTCGTCTCCATCGCTCCTGGCTCCGCTCAACGGGCGCTTCCCGCAGAACAGAGCCGCCCTTCAGGACCCGCGGACGCTCCGGTTTGGAGCGGTTCTCTCACCGCGGGAGCCGCGGGCCTTGGGGAACGAGCCCCAGGCAGCCTTCGGGGGATGGAGCGGAGGGAGACGGAGCTGGAAACGACACCGGCTCGTCCCCTCCGGCCGCCATCCCCCCGAAAACGCCACGGGGGAAGACCGGGGGAAGACCGGGGGAAGACCGGGGGCAGCATGTCCAACGCGCCCGTGAATAAAGCTCTTTGTTCGGCCGCGCCGCCTGCGCCTTCGTCCCCCCCTTTCCCCCATGAGTTAAATTCAACCCGTCGCTCAATGGCCCCCTTGTTCTTCCCAAAACGTCCCGGGCACATAATACCGGCTCCTCCGGTCGCCCCGGCGCGTAAATGGAGCCTTGTGCCTCTCCCTCCGGAGAGAGAGAGAGAGAG
>WEIS01029713.1:0-24869 GCA_013389965.1 Todus mexicanus | reverse complement strand
ACAGCCAGTCATGAACTAGCACATTCTCAGCGATCAGAGCACAGATAAACAGGTTGTAGGAACATAAAATGAAGATTACAAACCTCTCCAGCGAAAAGCACTTTAATAGTGTAGCGCCCAGCGGCGGGTGGTGCGTATTTCACTGTGAACGTATCATTAGCATTGTGGATAATGTCGAAATCTATGTCTTCTTCCTCATCACTGACCACACGAGCATCACACTTAATTCCAACGCTGACATCACCTAGGAAAAGCAACTGGAGGTTTTGCTACTGGACAGTACAGACATTGCTAGCCAAAAGACCAGCACATTCCTATTTCCAGCAGTTGTTCAAGTCACAGCATTAACTGATGTAACAGATCACATCACATTTATTGCGATGTTCTGCTTACCAAGGTTTTTCCACAAAACAAGGAAAACCAGCAAGAAACAGCACATAATCACCCCCCTTGCATGACCTGTGGCTCTGATACCACAGCAACAGCCCAGCCTGCCTCTACCTTCTCCCGCATCCGTGCAGTCAACAGTGAAGTGGGTCGGTTCATTCGCTTTCAGGCCAGTTCTCTCCACACCAGGTCCAAACACTTTAACTTTCTGAGGATGACTCCCTTGACCTATAAGGACCTACAGGGATTTAAAGGGGTCAGAATCACACATCTGTGTCCTGCTTGAGGTCACAGTCAAGTCAGAGCATGGCTTGGACAGAGGCTACAGGGAAACAGCACCAAGAGTGAACTGCCCCAAATCCCCTAGGCTGCAGCTGGACTGATAAAGACCTCCAGTGCGCAAGCGTATAAAAATAGAGCTTTTTTCAAGTGGACAGATTCCTAAAAAAAGGAAGCAGAAGGGCACACCTCCTTTAAGTTCACAGCAAAGATTTACCATGCTAGTTGCAATGACAAGTAGTTTCGAGCACAAATGTCCTACTCGGCTAGAACTGGCAATATCATCTCTGTACTTACCCTAAATGGGCTATTGGGTACATTGGCTCCTCCCCAGACAACAGAAATTGTATGTTTGATTGGTTTAACTGGCACATAGGAACACACAAACACGCCATCAGGCTTGCTCTTTATCTGGATATCAATAGGGTTTCCTTCCGCATCCTAAAAAGCGGTAATAGAAGCAAAAAGTTCAGATACTTGAAAAATGAACACTCTGAACAGCCCAAGACTGTTCCAAAATGTGCTTGTTTATTTCCCAGAACTCCATTTCAGAAATACTGAAGAAACATGTAAATTACACTCCTGTAAGTCTTCCTTATCTAACTTTTGCTCATTCCTAACACCAACCTACAACACATTATTTTAACAAGCTCGCCCGAAATTCACAGGCTCAGAGACACTTCAGGTGCTTCCAGATGACAACTCCAGGAAATTACAGCTTGCTTTGCCAAGGAGACTCCAAGTAAGGAGGCAAAGCCATGTATTTCATACGGCAGGCAGAAGTCACCTTGTCTTGAGATGGCTTTGTGGCCTGACTACATTACACAGATCAAAGCACAGAGCTCTGAGAGAATTACACAGGCCCAGAACTGAGTGGTGTGTAAGCACATAGAAATACTTAAGGCATTTCTCAACAGTATTAAAGTCCTTTTGCTGAAGTTTCACATGACTGCCTTGGGCTTTTTACCTGTGCATACATCTTCAGAGGTGCTTTCCCAGCATCCTTGGTTTCAACTGTGAACTCAGCAGGATTGTTCACTATACAGCCAGTCCCCTCCAAGCCCGGACCATAAGCCTTCACCTAGAAAAGATACCCCAAGAGTCTTCGCTTGCAGTTCAGAAATAAGTAAAATTAAGAGTCTTGATTTGAGTTAGGAAGGAACTAATTCTGTTCAGTGACTTGACTTTTCAGCTCAGCCTCTAACTTCACTTGCTGAAGATAACAGCAGATATTTGCAGACCATGTCTGCTTCTTGCAGTGATAACACAATATTTACAGTTACTCCCAAGGATTGGTGTGGGCAGAAAGGCTCTTGCTTATATCTGCTCCTGGGCAGACCAAGGCCACTGCTAAATCTTGTGTACCACGCCAGGGGTGCAGAAAGTAAAAGGTGATATTTGTGGAGTGAAGCAGCCAGGAAAGGTGAGCCTAAACTGACCAAGGAGGGATTCCATTGCATATAAGGCATATTCAGCAAAAACCTGAGGGGTCATGACAGTTAAATTCTCTTCTTCAATGACCAGCACCTGAAGAAAGCTTCTTCCATTCTGCCTTCGATCGTGATCCCTGCATTCCTGAACCTGGATCTATCTGCCACTAAGAGCAGTTTGGGACTTTCCCAGTGCTGGCCCAGAGCATCAGTGGTGATGGTGATGTAACTGCCATCAGAAGGTTTGAGTTCAATATTGGGTTTGTATATATTTATATATATTTCACTTTAAGTCATCTCTTAATAAAAATAGTTTTCTTTTCCAATCCATGTCTGTCTCCCCTGCTCCCTCTCTCATCTCTTTGGGAAAGGAGACGGGTTAATAGAGAGCATCTATCATCTGCCTAGTGGCCATCCCAGCCCTAGCCCATGACACCATGCAATTTATTTCTAAAGACCTTCCCCTTAACACAAAACCCATGAAGCACAGCATGCAAGTAGAGACCAGTGTTAAAGCTGAGAATTTGGACTAATTCAGCAAGTTTTCTCTACATCAATTCAAAACCACAACAGTGTTATTAGAAAAAGCTGAGTAATATCTGCCTGCAGTATGGCAAATTTAGAGCTTTAAATAGAGGCAGCTTAAGAATAAAGTGTGTTACCAGACGCCTTCAGAAACATCTCTACCGTAGCTACATGAAAGATGTGTTACGCCATGGGTGAACTCCTATATATCACCTTATCTGGGTTGAAGTCTCCTGAAGCCGGTCGGATGAAGGCCATGTAAGGGCTGTCCTTTATGTCCTCATCATCACACATGATGTGCACAGCATATTCACCAGGCTCTTTGGGCCAATACTTCACATCACACGAGCCATCATTCTTGTCATCACACTCAATTTTAGCCTGAGAAGGGCCTTCTATCGCAAAGCCTGAAAAAGGAACAAGTGGGTTCCTCGTGTTACGTTTGTAGCAGCTGCTAATTTAACACCACTTCCCCAAACTGCATTTCAATAGCCATAACCACACCTGCTGCTCCTTATCACCCTTCTTCAGCAATATAGGAAATAATCCATCATTCCCTTCTGGATGTCATGCTACAAACCCACAGATTAACCCTCTCCACTTATACACATTCCTATCTCTAGGACTTGCCTTTGATACTCTCATATGATTGTGTTTAGACCAAAACGCCTTACAGACATGGATTTTCACTGCTAGAAAAGCTATTGTTTCTCATTAGTTTGTTGCTAGCATTGCAATATATAAATATTTTGGGCAAACTAAGTAACATACCAAGAGATCCAACTTCTGTGCCAATAGACTCCACCACAAAATCAGCCGATTTGCCTACAATCCCCTCATGCAGTCCTGGCCCCCAGGCTCGCACTTTCTGAGGGCCTGCTTCATGACCCACTTGAACTTCAAAGGGGCTGCAAGAGAAAAGCAAAGCACAGGATTAGAAATGAGGACAAATAGAGCATCCACGTTTCACCCCAGGCATTTTAATAAGGCTTTACATTGGATTTCCCAAATTAATAGATGCTATCATGCAGTGGCCCAGTGCCCAGCAGACTCTTTCTAGCAGAGAGGTCATCCAACCCATCACGTGTTTACATCTTGCATCACAAATCCTGAGTGTCAAATACTTGGCTTGCACTGTTTGCTGTAGCCCTGGACACTAAAATAACAGATTCCTTCAAAAACCTCACAGCAAAGTCCAAGCTGCATGATCCACCAAGTTTTACTGCTTTTTGTATTCATCGTTTCAGGTTTAGCAAGGCTGACGTGAATTGCCTTTCCAACATAAGATTTCCCAATATAAGCTGCTGCAGCCCTAAGCCAGGTTGTAGAGAAACGGTCACAGCAACTGCTTGCCGCTAACTTTCTTTCCTAAGAAGTTTCTTCACAGGTCAGTGTTGCTTTAAAAGTCCACCAACTACACAACCCACCAAAGGGCACAAAAACTTTAAAAAACGCAACTTATAACTCACCTTTTTGGGATGTTGTGCCCACCCCATGTAATCATGACAACATACTTCCCTGGGGTAGCTGGATAATATTCAAACGCATACACACCATCCATAAAGCCTTTTTGTTTCACCAGCTCCTCCAAGCCCTCTGTTGAAAGATCAGTTCAGCATTAAACTTAACAGCTTCCAGCCTGCCTTCAATTACTCAGACAAGTTCATGTTTTCGAATATTTATTTTAGCTTGCAAGAATAAATCTCTTCGACCAGAGGAAAAAAAAAAAAAGGTCAGGTTAGAAGGGAAGTTAGTTCTAGCTGCCCTCTAGGACAAAGACAGCAAACACTTCCAGAAGAAATACAGCAGAAAGTATTTTAAGTTACCAGACTTAATAGGTTCCCTTGTGTTTTATTTTCTTAGTCTGCAGTATGATGCATGTCATATGTTAAAACAAAAAAGCTTAACATTTGTCAGACTTTGCAACCACAAGTATGCAGGGAATGCTTACTTTTCATTTTCTTCAAGATGAAGAATTTAGGGAGAAAAGCTTAATACACTAAAATTTACATCGATACGTCTGCTGCCTTTTTCCCCCCCCAACCGCATTAAGCCACACAGTCAGAGCACTGTGCATGTGGAGGAGGTGAAGGCAATACAATGCACCTTTTAATACCGCCACAGCCGGGGGGAGGTGACCGGCTCACAAGTATCACACGAGCACAGCAGCTCCCCAGAGCAGCAGCACAGCCACCGCTGCTGGCAGACTCAGGAGCCCATCACACGAGCCAGTGGCCACCAGTGCTCCCACTGCCCCAGCTTGTCACATTCCCAATGTAGGGCTACATCCAGAGCTCAGGACACAGCAAAGGACCTGAGGATGGACCCTCGCAGAAGGTCTTCATGCCAGCCCACAGGTTCTCTCAACACTATCCTTCCCTGCGCACGTGCCCAAGCACCCCATGCAGCCAGGAGTGCTGCTCTGAGCTGTTCCTTGAGCTTTAAGAGAAGGATTTACACCCTGCCAGAAACCCTGGAGCCTCACTTGCTCCCACAGAGCAGATGGAGATGCAATGCCAACTCAAAGCTTGGAGGTCACAGCAGGCAGATGCATGGATTTTTCTCAGTTTTGCTAACTGATATGCACCTAAAACCAGGTGTAATCTTACCCATCCCTGCAGACCAAAACCTTCACACTAGACACAAAGCACCAGAAAACACTTGTGAAATTTGCTTCTTTATGGTGATATAAAACTCATCATCAGTTCCATCAGGCCACCACATCTCTGTACTGCTCTTCCTTTTCACAGTCTCCATTTTCCCCACTTCTCCAAAATACATCCACAGCACAAATTCACCATAACACTTACTCGGTCCCTTTATAGTCACTCCGAGCTCTCCGCTTCCCGCTGCTCTCGTGTCCACCTTGAAGTCGGCCGTTTCCCTAATGCGGACACCCTTGGGCTGCAGACCTCTGCCAGTGGCACGGCATGCGTTCGGATTGCAGGCTGCAAGGGAATGTCAGACATCAACACGGTCTTTGATTCTCAACGCACATGTAGCCAAGACAGCCTGGAACAACCTTTAGCTTAATGTTGACTTAAGGCAACCTCAGCTTTGCTTTCAGCACAAGTTCTAACATTATAGCATTAAGACAGACAGACAATGGCTGGACAGACTCTTGTCTGTGTCCCACGGCTTTTGGGCAGTAGCATTTAGTGCAGTCAGGCAACACTGATCCCCTGCAAGGGCCATTTTTTAGAATTAAAGCAAACATTGAAGCCCTGCTGCTTTCCAATTTGATGCCAGTTAGCTGTGTAAAAGTTTTGATATCATGTACAGATATTCACCAGGCACAATCTTCTTGATGCCTTTCACACTGAGAGACACGCTGCAGCATGAGGTGAAGTTTCCATTTGCACGTAAGTCCCAGCAAACAGTACTCTTGTTATGTCCTTTCAGAAGCATGACTGGAATAACTGATATTAGCAAAGCAGAGTTCTGCACATGCTTCATTGAGATGTTGCATCAAAACCCGCTGCTTGTCACAGTTCGCACTTTCAGAAGCAAAGCCATCTAGCCCTCTGCAGACTGAAGCAGCCATGGGTAAGGGCAGTAGGTTACATATGGCTGAGTTTAAGCTTACGCTTGATCCCTTCACTCCAAGCGCCTCTTCAGGCCTGCAGAGTGGCTACGTAAACAAGTAACGCTTGCTTACGAACAGTTTCCGTTACACAATCCCAGCTATCACATGGTCCTCAACTCCAAAAACCTGAAGGGTTTGAAGAGACCTACAAATAACCACAGCTTCCCAGCACTCTAAACCCAACATGCATTTCCCAAAACACACCGTGCTTACAGCGGGAGCACAGGGCTGTCAAGCAGCTCGTTAGGTTTTTTACCCATTTCAATAGCTTAGAAGTTCTACCCTCATCCCCACAGCAGCCAACATCACTCCATGTCCTACACTGGACAGTGTAAGCCAAGATCACATGCCACCTGCTAGTTCTGAACACGCAGTGGGAGCATACAGGAGCGTGCCCAATGTGGAGTGGGAGCAGCTCGCAGAGCCCTCACACAACTGAGTCAGGCAGGTTGTGGCCAAGCCGGTTTCACTGACTGGGTCACACAGCGCTTCAGTTTGCTTGCAACTTTCTTTCCCAACCCCAGCAAAACCATAAGCCCTTCTGGCCAGGATAAGCTGCAGGCTAGAAGCTTACGAAAAGCAAACATGACAGAGCATCCTGCAAACCTCTTACCAACTATGAAGCCATTAGCAGTGAAGTCCAAAATTCCACAAATGGAGGGTAGCTCAGGAGAGATGAGCAGAGATCTAAAAGCGTAGGAGCACGTAAGGATGGAACAGAAAGCAAGTTAGGTGTCAGTTAAGGAGGAAAACAGTAAATATAGTCATTTGAGGAACAAAGGTGGAAACCAGCAAGACACTGCATAGTTGCATAAAACACTTCAAAAAAAATACAAAGGGCAGCTTAACATTTGGAGATCTAGGCAGAAAGGAAAGTCTAGCAACAAAAGCCATACTACTGTTAGAGAGCACTGGTTTACCCTGTGAATACCCAGGCGACCTGCTGAATCAGGTCCAAGATGTTGAAAGGCACAGAGAATGCCCAGGGCAAGATTCAAGTGTATTTTGTGATCACATCCAAGAAGAAAAGTGGCTATCTATGCTTAGGTGCATTTTTTAAAAGCATACCCTCTCCGATGAGAACAGTGCAAGGAGTTTTGGGAATCGCCTCCCCAGCAAAAGTCACTTTGACAATGTGAGGACCAGCTTGAACAGGTTTGTAGGTGCAACGGTAGACTTGGTTGCCTTTGTCTTCTACTACAACTTCGGCAAGGCTTCTCCCCTGAGGATCCTCCACTTCCACATTCACATCACCCACACCAGCACCTGCAAAGGAAACAAGCCCAGCTGAGCCTTGGCTTCCCCACAGCAACACACACTGTATTTAGGATCACAGCCAGCTGCCTGGGCTCAGCCACCTGTCCTCTGCTACCAGTTCTAGGCACAGCTTAAGCATTCAGCCTCTGTGAGAGGAACTAAACATCCAGGTGGCGATGGTGGCAGCTCCATGAAGCCATCAAAGTGACAGGGCTCTGCTCCTCCAGCCACAGGGTTTCACAACAGTATTACAGTGCTGAATACACTTACGGCCTGGTTACCATACTGCTACCACCCCATAGCACCTCGATCACAGACTAGCCCACAACTTTATCAGTCAGTTCAACCTCTCAAGCTTTGAAGCGGTTTAGATTAAGAGTATGTGCATGATGGTCTGGACACAAATCTTTCTCTGTCAGACTGCATGTATTCACTTTTGTTCAGACACTTGCTCCTCTCATTTTATTCAGCTCACCATTCAAAAAAAAAAAAAAAGTTTTCCAGATGCTTTCAGAGGCCAGACGTGTCTTTACATGATTCAGACCACTCCCTCTCCCAATTAGAGGTTGAGTATAACACTTCCCCTCACTATAACCACATTTAATTTTATTTCTAAGCACCCTCAGGCAGAAGGCAATTTAAAATATGCTACTCAGCATATTTTGGTGTTTAAATACTTCAAGTAACTGCCCTAAGTAGTTTCACATTGTTCTAAATGAGTTAGCATCTGTAGCATCTTATTGACTCACTCCTCAAGGCTACAGCGTTGGCCTAACAGCAGGCAATGAGTCACGTGATGGAGATGTCCTAATGAAGATAGTAGCCTTCTAATAATTACAAAAGAGGTTGAAACTAGTTTGTCATTGAAGTATGAACTCAAAGTAACACTGTGGCAGATTCTTTCCATAAAGCTAAATATGGAACATTAAGCATTTGCAGTTTACTCACAGTTCATCCTTCAGAGGTGGGTATTTCACATTCCTAGTTTAAAATGAATTGGGGGAAGAAACCAGCCAGGAACTTGCCTACTGCCATTCAACAAGCTCATGGCAAATTTCTTATGCTTAATACCTTCCTGCCCCAGCTCAGCTCTGTACTTCAAACATTTCACACACAGATGAAGCCTCCAGAGCAGCCTGGCTATTATTTCACCTATGAACTTGATGGGGCTGCGAATCCTCATCCACTTTTCAGTTTGTTTATTCCTCCAAGGCTTAGGTTCCCTTCACGTCTGAGAAAGCTGCAAGATTTCAGCACTCATTCACCCTGCTTACCTGCTGTGTAGAGGTCAAAGTAGGTAGGCTTGTTGGCAATGTTCCCTGCCGCCTCCAGTCCTGGTCCCTTTGCTGTTACTTTGCTCGCATCTCCCTGGGCTTTGTCAACATTCACTTCAAAAGGGCTCTTTGAGATGTGCTGCCCGGCAAACAGGACTGAAACCTAAAGACAGACAGCATCAGCTCTGACCCACCAAGCAGCGGCAAAGCTCAGCGTCACTGCCGTTAAGCCAAGCACAGGGTGAAGCACTTGCATTCGTAGTATAGAATCTATGCCTCAGATGCAAGAGAGGCCACACATCCCATAAGATTCACCCTGTCCATGCAGCATAACTGCTGGCTACCTCCTTTAAGTGCCACTGATCATGGAGTCAGCTGCACCAGCAAGGATGCTTGAATCTGGATGTGCCAACAAGAGCCAGCAGAACTTGCATTTATCTTTTCAGGCTGGCTGTGTGAATTAGCCGCTCAGGCAAGCACTAAGCAATGGGAGCACCCATCAAACCTGCTTCTGCAGGTGTCTGGGGACAGAGCTGGTGAGGAAACTTCTCTGCAAAACCCCTATGGTGTAAATTACCATCAGCAAAGAAATGTCTTAGAGACAACCTGGTATTTCACTCTGGATCTCTGTGACAACCCACAAAACTGGCTTCACAAGCTGCAAAAGGTGGCCTCACATGAGAGGAGAGCCAGCTGTAGCACTTGATAGCACGTGGATGTTTGGGTTTCTCCCAACATACATCGCCTTTCCCCTTGAGAAGGAAGCAGCCCAATAGCCCAGACACAGAATGAAGGCCACACCAGGTGACTTTTACTTCAGAATGCCCAGAGTGTCCATTACACTGTCTGTAAACAGTCAGCCCTCAGGGGCTCATGTTAACCACTAGGAGAACAGAGCATTTAGCAAGAGATTACTGGTTACTGATGCACAACCTACCTTGTGAGGTCCAGTAACCCTCGGCACATACTGAACTGAATAGGTCTTGTTTTTGTCACTGGACGGTGTTATCTTCGCCTAGGAGAGAAAACATCCATCGTTAGGCTGGTATGCGTAGGCACAGCTCAAGGTTTTTCTGGGTAGCGCTTGATACCGCAAACTATTTCCAGTCAGCAATATCAGAGAAGTGTTGCTATGGGAGTACGGATCCTTGGTACCTCCTCTTACCACCTGGGAAAATATCCATTGGTTTTGTCTTTACATGAGATGAAACGAGCTACCTCCTACCCATCCCAGCCTTTTGCCTTGCTGTTCGCTGCTCTACTAAGGCAGCCCAGAACTGAGGAGACTTAAAGTCCAACATACAGCTGTATTTTTCTGGAATGTTGTAACATGATCAAGTGGAGCACTTGGATGAGAAGTTTCTATAAACATTAAAACCAGCATTTTAACTCAAAATGATTCATGGCATCTAAATAGCTGCTTTAGCCATTCCTGCAGAATGAGTAAGGGCAACCAGTGATTTAGTGATGTGTGTTATCTAAAAACATGTCAGAATGTACTGGCCAGTCAAGCTAAAGTACTGCAACTACTGGACACTGGAGATGTGTTGCTTAGTTGCAGATAGTGACATTTTTTCAAGTTCATCCGGTAAGGCAATTGTAAGGAAAACCTTGAGGCTTGCACTTTTGGTAAATAGTATTTTGCAACTTCTTTTCAGATTGCTCATCTGTTAAGATCTCACTTGTGAAGCATGAAGGTTACTGCAAGAACTTTGGTGTTCACACCAGCTTTACTACTCAACACAATATACTTAACACACATACCTCCTCTCTGTTTCCTTCTGGATCCTCTATGAAGACCATCAGGTCTCCCTGCCCAGCACTGATGGTGTCTACCGTGAAGATGGCAGGCTGCTTCACCATGTTCCCATGAGGCTCAATCCCTGCAAGACCGATGCAAAGCAGCACATTAGCCACTGCTGCAAAACCCCAAAGGTAGTTTGGGGGCTACCCACAAGCTATCCAAGCCATCCTCCCACAGAAGTCCCCAGCATCAGCTTCCTCAGGCTGCTGCACGACACATACTCACCAGTTGCCCACAGCATCATGCTCAGTAACCCCTACTCTTGCAACACAAGCATTTTTAAATACTACTTGAATCACTGGTGCCCAACTCATCTCACGATGTCCGGCCAAGTCAGGAACTCAGCTGGCATCTGCTTTCTGGTGAAAGCAAGTCACCTCATTTGCCTCAGCAACGTACTGAGGGTCACCCCCATGCTCCGCAAGCGCCCAGGTGACACTGACAGCGAGCAGGGTATGGGCATTAGTTGCTCTTTAGGAGCTGCTCTGCTTCACACCAGTAAATGCTGCAAGGGTGCTGCACTACAGGAAGGGCAACCAGGGAGGTAGGAGAGAAAATCAGGGAATCCTTTTGGTAAAGGCATTATCCTAGAGCCAAGGGTGAAAGGTTTAAGACAGTTCTTATTTAAGTCATCCCATTTTGCTCTACTTTCAAAACTCAGCTGTACAGACACTGCTCACATTTGTTCTTCTTTGAGAGCTGCTCAAACTACTTTGCCAGCGTGAACACAGTACAAATGGTACATTGGAACCTCTTTAAACCATGAAAATCCTGCAATTCCTTGCCACTTCCACTTAACTTTTAATCAGTTTCCTTATTTCTCAGCACAGGGCCTGCTGCAGCACGCATTTACCAGCAGGGTTTCATTTACCAGCAGGGTTTCATCATCTCCTTCTATGTAGCCTCAGGTCATGACACCTGTCATGGTGGTGTCAGACTGAGTGGGTGGAAGAACTTCCCAAAGTTGCCGGTTCCAGACTAGCCCAAACACATATACCCTTCCGTCCAAGGGAATTACTCCTCAGCTTATTCATAAAACCGTGGGCACTACTGCTCCACAGCACAATTAGTGGAAAGTGCACTGTCTGAAAAATTATGAAGGAAGTGGTTGTGAACAACAGAATTCCTGAACTTGTTTATCTTCAGAAAACAATAACTTGAGAGCAAGGCAAGGAAGATCATGTTTTTACTAGGAAATCTGAGCATTCTGATAAGGTGTTAACAATTGACATATTCATTCTTTCAAATGAAGCCCTAGATTATCATCTAGTTTAAACAGCTATAAATTCACTCTGCATATCTTCAGTCCACCACACAAGCACTAGGACATGGTATTTGAGTTGAGCATTCCTTGTTCTGCAAGCACAGCGAGCAGAATTGCTTTCCACCAGGTTACAGCATCTTCTTAGCCTACATGAAACCTTCTAGTTAAGAACTCAGTGTGTGTCAGTGATGACCTGCGTGATTCTGTAGAGCACCTCTGCAGGCTCCCTTCACATCAGGTCTACACATAGTCAGCCTAGGATCAAGCCCCTGCAATGCCCAGGGTGATGTTGGGAGGTTATGAACAGCATACTGTAGAACACAGAAAAACAATAATAGAAAAAGCTAAGACTGACCAACTTAATATCTAACAGCCACCTTTTTCTGGAAGCATGAAGACCTATTACTCCTTTGTCCAAAAGATTCTGCCCAGTTTGACAGTGAGACCCTTGCTGCTTCAACCCCTTTTGGTTCTGACACACATTAGCAGTCAGAATTGTCAATTATATTTAGTGATTGTTTTGGAAATTAACTTTGGGAAAACATCAGTCTTGCAAAAAGAGCTGCTCACCCTTTAATTTCCATTACAATGGCTCCAGAGCACTGCATACAAAAGACTACAAAATAATTCCAGTTTTTGAAAGAATAACATGACTAAAGCCAGACTTGACAGACTGAGGCAGGTTGATCAGTCATTTAACTCAGTAAGTAGACTATTAGTAGTCTATACATTTGGGATTTGACAAATATATCTGTTGTGGTTTGCTTGCTACACACCGCACACATTAAAAGCAAAAAACTTCATTTAGTTGTGATTGTATTCAAATCTAGAGTAGAATCACATGAGAAGTTACAGGAATTATTCATTTAAAAGGTAAGTTAAAAAAATAAATGCCTACAGTTACATAAATATCTATGGACAGGTCCTTCCAATTACCAAACAACCCTTACAACAGAAGTTCAGCACTATTTAATGTTTGAAGGGTCACCAACCCACCTTTGTGCATGTGCAAACAAAGTATTCACACCCACTGATAATTTCAAACACTTTATTTAGAATTAGCAGACACCAACACACTTCTCCCACTAAACCTGGAAACTGGAGACTCTTCCTCTGTAGTCTGCTCAGAGATACAGATGTAAAAAGGTTTCTCCTCTTTAAATGAGTGTTTTATCACGAGAAGCATTCTTGTGATCAGCTAGATCAGTGACCCTCAACAGCAACACTACTAGCTTAAATTTCACGCTGAAGGTGTTTTAGCCCCATATGGTGCTGCTACTTCCAGCTATGGGCTGCAAGGTTGGCAGCTTGCAGAACAGGTTCAGAGACTTTGGGGAATTTACATGTTAGAACTAGGAGTGTCTTCTGGACTATATCCACGTATTTCTGAAACTAGGCACCACACCAAGAGTACACAAGTGAAACTTTGAAGTCAGTTACAGTAGGTCTGGAGTTCAACATAAGCAAAAACCCCACCCAGCTTTCTGAAGAGTTAACTGCTCTGAGCAGCTTAACCTCACCGAGTCCTTACCTCTGCCATAAGCCCTTGCTTTCTTTGGATTCAGTTTGGGTTTTAAAGGAGCTCCTGGTTTCAGCTTGGCTTTGGGGAACTGGGACAGGTAAGTCATTACAGAGTGCTCATCTACATCAGGGTGGATAATTTCTTCAGGGGTAATAACCTGAAAGACAGCACAATTAAGTATATTGTACCAGTGCTTGGTTACCGTATGTCAACACAAAAACACAGCTATAACAGACTCTTATATTTCAAAACTCCCGCATGCTAATGTGATTTCTTAATTATTTTCCCTTTGATATATACAACACCATTTATTATCTCATGGCAAGAAAATCAAGCTCATTATGGTCTAAATGTAGTTTGGGACTTTTTGTGCCTTGATTGCAAGGGGTTCTCAGGAGACCGTGACAAACTAAACAGTAGCAGGGCAAAACAATGGTAGCTATATTCCCCCTGAAAAGCAACACAGGGATAATTGAAACCAAAAGAATTAGTAATTCATGATCCTGTGTGCTACATCTCTGAGCTGCAGTGCTTGCACAGAGAAACTTGTGATCAGTCTTCTCCTGCTCCTACGATGCAAGCCACTCCAACAGCTTCAGAGACTTCATCAATTCTGTCCAACTATATCAGTGTGAAAATCTGGTTTGCAAATACATTGCTCTCTGTTTGAAAGTCATCTTTGCAGGTGATTTCTTAAGCCAGCAAGTTTTTCTTCTGTGGAATTCAATGCAGCAAAACAAACTCACTCCATGGACTAACAGTGGAGGTACCAGCACACATGCACTTTTTCCCCTGCCCTACAAGATATAACAGCTTATATCTTCTGTGGAGACACCTACACAAAATCTTATTGCCACAGTTCTGAGATATAATAGTGCATTTTATTACAATTTGCCCTTTCGCAGGCAATTTCACGTGAGTAAACTGTGACTTTTGGAAGCGTACAAGCAATTTCACCTGCTTTCCTCAATCTAAGTTCAAGCTAGCTGCAAGTACAAAGCCAGCTGTTGTGCTTCCCAGGGGCTTTCCTGCACAGCCTTACCTGTGGCACACCCAGCCAGTCGTCTGCCTGCTGCATGGCTTCCCGAGCATTGTCAACAGGCTTCTTCGGGTCCCAGGTCTCCCAGTCAGGGCACAGGCCTGCAAGCACATTTCAGTTGTTAGGTGTTATCTGCAAAGGAGCTTCCCTCGCTGAAGAAACCAAGCGCAAATTCCAGCTACACTGCTATGCAGACAGACATTCAGAGCTTTGAAGAAGTAACCAAACCAAAATGAGCATGTGTTGCTCACTGAAACGCTTCCGAGGCAACAACCAATATCTCCACAGGCCATTATAGCACAGACAAAAACAGCCTGTTCAGAGACACTTGCATCCACTTTGCCTGTCAACAATACAGACATAGTGTTTCAGTCAGCCGCACAACTGCATTACTTTAAATTTAAGCTGGGGCAAGATACCCTTCAAATTCAGCATAAAAATATCTAGCCATCCTTTGCATTTCACTGGCTTTCCTGCAGAAAATTTGGAAAAGAAGATTTCAACTGCTTGCCAGAGCACCCCAGACTGCATTAAATGAACACAAGCAATTGCTCTAGCAAGGCTGCTTTACAAGAGGGTGAAGAAACTGCCTTTTTCACACTTCATCACATCACTCGCCATAAGCAGCACAGCCCCAGTTTGCTAAACACTGAAGTTTCAGGTAGTGTGCGGCTTCTGGCTGCTCTGTGCTCCCTCTGCAATCCTATTACAGGAGAACACATGAAGCCTCCTGCTGCGCCCTGAAGTTGAAAGGTTGTTGGCACTTGCTGTGGGAACAAGTCTTGCATTCAGGAGCCAGCATTTGCGCCTTTGTCCCTTGCACCCAATACAAAGCTAGACGTGGCGCCTCCAATAATGCAATCACACATTCTGCTTTGGGCCAGTATTTCTCTTGGCCAACTCACTTACAATTTGCTGCTTCCCACAGCTGGCCTCTTCGCACTTGGGTTTTCTTGAAAGCCTTATTCTCTTCTCCAGCTCAGCAATGAAAACCTCCTTCCATAGGAACGGCAGAGCAGCCATGAGGACAGTAAGCAAGGAAAACACTGATCATCAGAGCAAAGGACTTACCTGGAGCACAGCTGTCAACAAGAGCCCCCAGAGCTTTGCCATCCTGCCAGTTTTGATTGAAGTTTGTGATTGGCAAATAAGGAATTTTGTTCTGGATCCAGCCCAGCAGCCTCTGCTTAGGGGTCTGCTTCTTTGCGTCATCATCACCTTCATCCTCCCACACTGGCATGGAAATGGAGTAGTGGAGGATAAGGGTCCATATCAGCCCAAGGATCAACTTTAAGTTTCCATCGACTATGGCTTTACTATCTGGAAGACAACAGACATACAATCGATTATTTCCCACCCTAAAGGAAAGAGGCATGTTTTTTAAATACTCTGCCTGCACTCACACCCATGTTATCATGGACAAGAAAGGTGACCCATGTCACAGCAGGCAGATACATCATTCTTCATGCTCTGCATTAAACAGAAGAAAATTTCAAGGACTCCATGCTCTGCTCTCCAGCTGTCTGGAAACCTCAGGACTCTCCAAGGGTGGTGTGACTTGCCCTTGAAACTTTAAAACATAAAGCGTAGGAGAACTGGCAGCTTAAGATCTCTGGTAGTTTTCGTTTGGATGATAAGTGTCACCTGCTATTTTTTAAATGGCATTTGTGTCTCAAGACAGAGGCTAAACAGCATGTGATGGAGTTCACAAGGACAGCACCCCAACAAGGGTGAAATACCCCAGGACATAACTAAAAACACCATTTAGGAAACTGCATTTATATACAGAAACATGTCTCCACACATACATCAACAGTCTGCATTAAAAATGGTAGGAGAAAATGTATTATATGAAGTCCAGCAAAGCCAGAGTTTTGAATTAGAACAAAGTCTGGATGTATCATGACCTGGGTACAAATGGCAAAGAGGGGAGCAATGGTCCATCACACATCCTTTGCCCCATCACACTCCTGCCTGCACAAAACCTCATCCCTTCACGCTACAAATTCAGAGTTAGAAGTACAGGAAAAGCCAGCTCTGGCTTTTCTGTGGCACGCTCTGGTTTAGCCTAGCGAAAGTTTCTTGCCACAGCAGCCACACCACAGCTCTACTTTAAGACTACACAGCTAAGTTGAAGGCTGCTGGGTATCAAGATCAGACTGTCATAAAAAGCTGTCTAAGATACGGCAGGATATTTTCCCCTCTATCAGTTTGGCCTTGTGAAGCAACCTCCACAATTTTGTGAATACTCATGCAATGTATTTCAGTTTAGCAAATCACAGGACTGGGTGAGCTCCCCTTGAGCTGCTACACAGGTTGTACTACACTTGTAACAAACAGCTCCAGTTTGCCCAGGCTCACCCAAACCAGGGCTCTTCTGCACCATTTCAGGATGCTCTCAGCCTGGCTGATCCTTTCACTCACAGCAGCAAGTTACAGCAGAGCATTCTTCTGATCTTTCCTTCATTTCAGTGATACTGTTACAGAAACAGGGTTTTAGTCAGCAGAAGTGACAAGTGACCTGGAAGTTTGTCTGCTCTCCAGCTCCTGGAGAAAACGCTGGAGTAAAGACAACTACAACAGGATAAATTCTCTCATACAACCAGAACAATTGTACAGGCATCTTGCCGAGTCCTAGCTAGCAAAGAAAAAGTGTTCAGTATTTGTCTTTCCCAGTTCAAATTCAGGTACATTCCTCCAAGGTGAGCCTCTCACCATGCCCAACATCCACAGGACATTTCTTACTTGCTCCTCTTCAGCTAGAGACCACAGCAGCAACCCAATGCCCTCCTGTCATCACAAAAAGATCTCCTGACTTTCAAAACCAGTGATTACACAGAATAGTGACCAAGAACAGTAAGCACCAGGGTGTTCCCTTTAACCCAATGCTCGAGGGAAGTGGTTAATATTTACATGGTTTCACAATAGGGCGGTATGTCCTGAACAGATAATACTGTAACTTCAGACCTTGAATGGCGTTTAGCCTTTCTGGATAGTTAACATCTGGCTTCTACTCAGATTTTATTTGTATTGGATTTTTTTTAATATCAGTTTTGACTAATGTTAGAGGATTATGGTAAGTGTCTGCCACTTGACTGCTCACTGCTGATTTCACATCCAGTCTGAGATATACAACAGATAGCTATGAGGTGATTAAGCCCCACTGGGTTTTAATCACAGGCTCCAAGGTAAAAGTCTGCACCATGTAAGTAGTGTGTCTCCTAGCGACAACTAAACAGTCCCTGCTGTTACCCCTTCCCCCCCACCTCTCTTTGCAGCTGAACTGGAAACAGGTCAGCGGAGCGAAAATGCTCCCTCACAACCTATTAGGGAAAGCTTTCTTGAAAAAAAATTGTATCAGAGCAGAAGAACAAACTGCATTTTACATGAGTGAGACACCCAAGCCCTGCTGACAGGCTCACCACAGTGCCCGAGTTCCAGCAAGCTGGAATTGAGGGTTGCAGTGTGCATTAACCAGACCATCAGTGTGAGCCCTCATTGCCCACCCGCTCCCTGTGCCTGCAGCACCTCCAGCTCACACCCCCATGGTAGGATCACCCGCTCACACCATGGCACCGGAGCACATCACCAGCCCGCACATCCCTGTGCCAGAAACGCCTCCAAGCTTCAGATTTATAGCAACATCAGCATTTTTACCAGAGTGGACGGAGCGATGATTTAATATGCTACAAGTAAACTCATTTCAGAAAGCCATCCAGCATTCCCAGGGAGGAAAGCCAGCGGGACAGAACGGCCTCAAACACACTGTTACGTGCACATCGCTTGAGATAAAGAATGGCTTGTTTCATATTTACAGCACATAAATAATGTCTATATGTGGATGCACTGCGGTTACTGCAGCAACCAGACGTGTGCTCAGAGCTTCCTCCAGCACCCCATCGCCATCTCTGAGGGTGCAGCTGGGCAGGCCCCTGACCTGGGGAAAAAAGAGCCTGTGCACAAGACAGCTTCACATCAAGAGCAAGAATATCCCGTCTCATCAGCCTCGTCCAGAGAGGCTGGGCGTGGGGCCGCTGACTCGATGGCAGGAAAAGGTCACCACAGGAAAGGGACAGCTCTTCCTCCCGGGGGCTGGTGCCATCCCCACGACTGCACTTTGTTAGCAAACTTAGCAAGCTTTTACAGTCTCCCGGCTTCCTGACAGGCATAGGGATACCATGACGTAATTTTTTCCAAGTCTGCCTGTAGGAGGGCTTGTCTGCTTTCATTTGGGGTGGGGAGGAGGGAGGGAGAACTCCTGGGTAGGACAGAAGACCTTATCAGCACCCAGTAGAACCATGCACATGCCCTTCCCACAAGCACCCTGCTCCCAGCTACAGGGGAGCCCACCAGCAGCTCAGCCCTGGCTCACAACCTCTATCACGATATAAAAGAACCCTCACTGTTCAAGAGGAGTCCAGCCCAAAGCAGGCTTTGCTTCCAAGTGCTAGTGTAAAGCTCAGTTTCACTCGACCATTCAGCCTCTCCAGAAAAGCCTCTGCTTTAGTGCTGCCTTTTTAATTAACTGACTAAAAACATTTAGTGCATTCTTCTTGAGGCCTCTTGGGCATTAAGATGCAAGGAGCACAGAGGAAGACAAGCATCTGTTAGTAGGTCCTGCAAAGGCGCACAAAGCTGGCCCAGAGAACCCTGNACCCCCCCATACACAGGCAAGGGCAGCTGATTGCTGCCTTCCCCAGCTTGGAGGAAGCGAGCTGTCGCAGCTCATCCACCAAGATAATTTAACAGGGCTGAACAAATTCTTCACAGCACCACCGCAGACAGCTTTAATGTAACCTTTTTTGGAGAAAGCACGGTCATCTGCATAATTTGCTTTATTCACATTTTGATTCTTGCGTTCACATCTGCAGATGCGCTTACACATACGCCAGAGCACACTCACTGATTCACTGTACCTGGTGGCAGATGTGTGTTTTGGAGATGAAAGTTGCTGCACAGCTGAGTCACCACACCAGCAGCAGAGCAGGATATCTGCTGACAGCCACTGGACTTGTACTTTCCAAGGACACATTTGTATGGGGAGCCCAGACATGCAGTAGGAATCCATGCTGCAGTGCCACAGGACCTCCTGCCTGCCCCAGACCAGTACTTGAGAACTTCAGCTCAGCTGAAAACATAGGCAACCAACTTCAGAAATGCCATCTAAAACAGCCAAAGGGTGATGGAGGGTTGGGGGTTTTTGGTTTGGGTTGTTTTGTGGGTTTTTTCTTTAGAACTCAGAATTCTGGGGCTGTTACATACAAAGTCCTGCTGATACTCAGCTGCAGACTCCAAATTTGTGAATGCTGTTAGATGACCACTTTTAAACAGTCTGCAAGTTACCATGGCTAGACACAGTCCAGAACCATCAAGAAGCAGAAATACTCAAATTCAGCTTGAACAGGAATCTTCATTCCCAACTACACCGATCAATGTACATTTTAAACTTCAGTTCCTTCACTCTAACTTGCTTTCCTCCTCTAAAAATACCTGATGGCAACCCAGTGTCAACAAAACAGCAACCACCATGAAGCAAGATGCAGTTACATGGCAGGCAGAAGCTGTCTGCAGGGACAGGCTGCCAAGAGGTCCCAGCATCGGGATGTAGATCTGCACCACGACTGCTGGGGAAAGCCTGCCAACAAGACTTAAGCTGTTCTGCAGAATCAACACCAGCATCGAATAGGCGAGTGCTCACTCTTCTGTTGAAAAAAGAAAAAAAAGCCTATATATAGCCTACAACATTAAGTTTTATGTAGGAGTATCCTGCTTCTTAGTCAGCTATTAGGATTTCAGTGGTTGCCTGGTAGGGTGAAGAGGAAACCAGACTGAACTAGAGCTCACTTGCTTTCCCCATCACACCTCTAAGTCTAGATTATAATTCTTACACTTCTATTATCCTATTAGCTAAATGGCAATCAGCCCAAAAATGGATTATGGCAATTCCATAGGCCAGCAGTACACACTGCCAGCCTCAGTCTTGAAAAGGAACCAAGTTTTAACGGCTCAAGCTGATTTATAATTGTTGCTCTATACTAAATATTAATATGATATGTTGCACTTGGATTGTTAACATTACACTCCTTAAAGCACAAAGACGCTGAAGCCCTTCAGCCAGCAGCATGACTAGTCTGAGCCAGTAATGTGACCATCTCGAGACAAACGTGTGTCATTTTTACAGCTTGGGCCACAGAAAACTTCCCAACCTACCAAGTGGAAAACTGCCAACGCTGCAGGGCTTGATCCTCCGTCTTCGTGCTTGCAGCAGCCCCAGGAGCAAGCGCCAGAACGGAAACCTGGCACTAATCTGAAACTTGCAAACACTTCTACTCCAGTAGAGATCCCTAAACTCTACCTGGAGTGTCGTGCCATAGTCAGTGGCATGGCAAGATCTCAAATGGTGTTGGTTCTTTAAAAAGAGCCGTCTTAAGGCCTTAAAGTCACAACACCCATGAATAAGTAAATGCAGCATCTTTTGCCTTTAATACAAGCACCTATGGCATGTTACAATTTAGTTTTAGGCATCTTCATTAGATGTAGAATCCATCACCAATCAATTTCAAGATTCAGTGCTGCAGAATGGGAGTCCCCTCAATGTTCTGCTCAACGGGATTTCCAAGTTGCCACATGGAAAATTCCAAGCGTATTCTTGGGAAAAGGGGAAAAGCCCAGGAGAGCTGTCACATACTGGAACAGGAGTCCAGAGAGTCCATAAAGTCTCTATCCTCCAAGGTACTCAAATTTAACTCGACACACCCTTGAGCAACCTGATCAAGTCCGGTCTGCTTCCAGTACCTGGCTTACACTACATGACTTTCACTAGGTCTCTGCAGAGCTAAACTATTCTACAATTTTAAAAAAACACCACTGTTACAAACAACTTTGTGACTGGTATCTTTTGCTTATTTGCGAGCCTGCTTCGCATTCCAGTTAAGCACAAGCATTCCCTGAACTGCGGCAACACTCCTTGAACTCTGCCCTACAGCAGAGCTGCAAGTCATTTTCTGTTGGACAATTAGTGGAAACAAGATAAGCTACCACAGCAGACAGCTTCCTTACTAAATCCAGCTAGCAATACAGACTGCACAAAGTCTTGTGAAACAAGTGAAGGACTGAAAAAGCAACTTTTGAGTAAGTGAATCTTAAAAAAAAAAAAAGTTTCTCAGCTGAGCAGCCATCTCAGAAATTTCCATCTTCACATGTGGAAGTTGTGTCACAACCTGCACTGGTTTTGGCATCCAGCTTCTCTAAAACATGGTCACCCTCTCTAATCTTGATGTGTTCCCCATTTACAACGTATTACGTGGACAAAGAACCCAAAATGCACGTCCTTAATAAAAAGCAAAAGAGTGGGTTTAACAGCCCTTAATCCTTATTTCCACACATGGAAGAAACATTCTATAATGCTCAAAGTTCATCTTAGTTATGGATCATTTATGTAGAAACTGTAGAAATTTTAAATACTGTATCTAAGTTTGAGTACTTTCCCACCTCTAATTACTCTCACTTATTGTTAAACAGCTATAGCAACCGGGGACACAAAAGTTAAGTATTCATTAGGGCTTAATCTTCTCCAACAGTGAAAACTCCACATTGAACCAAGCAGTTCCAAAGCCCTTGCACTGCATGCAAGCCAAACAGGAGTATGCAGATGAGATGGAGCTGAGCACACAAGCAATCTAAGGAAATTCTTTGCTGAAGCATATACAGTATGTGTTCACAGGCTTACCACGCCTGCTAAAGACATTAGCAACATCCTCCGTAGGGATAATATGTCTTTAAATCAATTATACGGGTTCCTCTGTGCTTTGAGAACATACTGCAACCATTTCTTCCAGTGACCCGTAAGTCCAGGTCCACCTCACAGCTTCTCAGGGTCCAATAGCTCATCGTCTGGCTGCGCACAGTCGGCTCACCCCACGACAACACTGGCTGTGCTTAGCACACAGAGCTGGCATCAGGGCAGCTGAACTCCAGCCAGTTCTGTGGATTCCTAGCCGTGACCTGCTAGCCTCCAACGGCAGCATGCTCCAGCCCTACTGCACCTCTGCTTCCCAGCAGTGTTTCGGTGCTGTGACCTATAAGAAGACCCGTTTCTCGGTATCCAGCTTACCTGAATACCAGCAGGCTTTCAGCTTAGCTCCCGCACCCTGCCAAGACACAGCCTGTGGTCAGCTTTACCAGTGGGTCTCAGGGCATTCATTACCCGACGATGTGTGTGTGATACACCCTGTACGCAGCAGGTCCACTAAGTTTTTTGCAAGACAAGTTTTTCAGAGGAGAGATGCCATTTCACTGGAGGGTTGTGACAACAGTAACTGAGTGCTGATCTGGGCACACACAGGAGGATGGAAAAAAATGTTGGAGTTTTCTTTTTGCAAGGGAAGGAAACTATTTTCCTCTACGCTTACCAGTGTGTCTGAATATTTAAAAAAAAACCCGTAAGATTCCTTTGTGAGACTTAAGTATTTTAGACATTAAACATTACAATTCAGAGGTTTTCAATAGTTCTCATTTTAACTGGATTTGAATCATTCGGATCAGTTGGAGAGCTACAGACCACTATTACACCCATCACCCTCTCTCTACTTCTACTGGTGCAGGCTGGGCCTCTAGAAAGCACGTCTCACAAGGTGCAACAGGCAACTGTAAAAATAAGTTCAAAATCAGCCTTTTCAGTGTAGGTTTGGCAATTAAAAATATCAGACTTTTAATACAGAAAAAAATAAAAATAATCAAACCAGTGGATCTCACAGGAGTGAAATACGGATTAAAATAGCTCTGACCAGCTTTTAATGGGCACCCAGAGACAACTTGCATCTTACATCCAGAAGAGAAAGGCATAACACGAAACAAGTTTAAGCCAGCAGTGTAACAGCAACTGTAACCAACCCAGCTTCTCTAAGAGAAACTGAAAATACCCAAGGGGGCTGGAAGGAGAAGTCAAGAATTTCAAAATTAAGAATTGTTAGGGTAGGTAGCGAAAAAATTTAAACTGCAGGTGGCTTATGATCAAATTCCTTAATACTTTGAGTCTGAATACACTTAGGGTTTCTGCTGCCTTAAGAGCCATACACCAAGGTATGGCTATGAGAAGGTAAATGCATTGATTTGATGTTCAGGAAAAGCCCCAGGCAGGAGCTGTTAGTGCACATCGGACTGTAGCCATGAGTGCTCTTGGGGAGCATCTTCAGCAGGAGCACAAGAAAGGCTCCGCACCACCTGGATGCTGCTAGGACAGGATTAGCAGTGAGCAGGGATGCAGAGCCAAGGAATAAGAGCTGCCATTCACACCAGCTATTTCAGACTCGGCTGCTCCCTGCCAAGCAGGTCCCCGCTCGCAGCTGCGGGACTGCAGCACAGATACCCAGCCGAGCCTCATACAGGAATGCTGCGCTAATTATTAGAGATCCTTTTTGGGGGAATTAAAAAAGGAGTCTGAATGCTCAGCCTTTGTACAGCAGCAAGTTTCCATGAGTGCTGCTTTGTTCACAGGGCGCGAGCCCCTCGCCAGCTCGGCAGGGCAGCTCGCCAGCACACCACCGCTGCCTCTGACCCTGAAACCCCAGCTCAGCTCGTTAACTGGTGTGGCCGTGGGGCAGGAGGCACTGAACACTCCCTGCACTCGTAAAACCCCACGCCCCATCTGCAGCTCCCCATGCCCGCGTACTGCTGACGGAGGAGCGGGCTCTGGCCGCCCTCCGAGCGTGCAAGGCCTGCCGCAGCATGCCACCGGCCATGACATCACTGCCAAAACCACCCCGACAATGGGCCCAGTGAGTGCGGCCCCCATCGCGCCCAGCAAAGCGCATTCCCCGCTGCTGAGCTCATCCCACCGCCCCTCCGGTGTCGGCCCGGGAGCGGCCAGGACACCGCAGCTCCTGCTTCCCTCCAACTGGGATGGTGGCAGAGCCCTGTGCTCCTGCTGAACGTGGCGGTTGAAGCTGGGCACCCTTGATCGCAAAGCTCTGTGCTCTGTTGGAGGAACAAGTGGAAGCTGGGCAGCAACCCCCTTCATGTGTCACTGTGAAAAGGGAGCTCGAGTCCCCTTGGGATGTTCCTCCTCCATCCTGGTTCTGGTGACACAGCAGCCCCCCATCCTCCTGGCTGGCATGCCTGGCACCCACCCAAAGATTACTGGCATCGACTCTACAGGCTTCAGAAAGAGCGAGGCAGTGCAGGATAGGGCTGTGGGAAGGGCCGCAGGATAGCGCCCATAGCGCTGCTCACCCCTGCTGCCCCAGAGTCAAACATTGGAGGAGGGAAGCACCAGAAAGTTGAGGGGATAGGGCAACACAAGCTGCCAGAATGCTGATTAATCATTCGGGAATGACTTGTGAAGGAAAGTCCCTGCAGTGGGGAGTGAACAGGCCATGAAGTGGATTTCTGCCAGATGACAGAAGGAGCAGGGAAGAATGGAGTCCTCCTGCCTTTGCCACGCTCTGCTGAGAAACACTTGGCTCAGCTTTTGAAACCAAGTGACACAACAAAACCTGCACCTC